>JAXCGZ010000845.1:0-2500 GCA_037179515.1 Halocaridina rubra
AAGAAAATGAATTAGTGATTTATAATGGCCAGAGAACTGTACTTATATTATTTTGAGTTTCTGAATGTAATGAAAAGGATATAGAAACGCACACACACACAGGTGTACACACACAAAAGCCACACTCTCTCTCTCTCTCTCTCTCTCTCTCCTCTCTCTCTCTCTCTCTCTCTCTCTCTCTCTCTCTCTCTCTCTCTCTCTCTCTCTCTCTCTCTCTCTCTCTCTCTCTCTCTCTCTCTCTCTCTCTCTCTCTCTCTCTCTCTCTCTCTCTCTCACACACACACACACACACACACACCACAGGCTCATTCAGGCAAAAAACCACACACACAAAAGTTAAACAGACAAAAATCACATAAGAAAAAAACATAAGAACATAAGAATAGAGGACACTGCAACATGCCTACTGGCACACACGAGGCAGCTCCATTTTTGAATTGTATTTTCAGCATGTCTAACCTATTCTATTCTACTCTACTTATTTATTCTGTTTTTCTTTTTATGATTTTTCTAATAAGCACTAACCTATTCATACCCACCCTACCTCTGTCATATGTCTATCTAATCTACATTTGAAGGTGTCTAAGGTATTGGCATTTACTATCCTACTAGGAAGCTTGTTCCATGCATCAGCTACTCTATTACCAAACCAATTTTTACCAATTTCCCTTCTGAACCTAAATTTATCAAGCTTAAATCCATTATTACGAGTTCTGGTTTGATCATGAATTTTTAAAACTTTATTAATATCTCCCTTGTTAATCCCTTTAAACCATTTATACACTTCAATCATATCCCCCCTAACTCTTCGCCTCTCTAGAGAATGTAGATTAAGTTTTTTTAATCTGTCCTCATATGGTAGATTTCTGATATTGTGTATCATCTTGGTCATTCTTCGTTGCACTCTCTCCAAGGATTCAATTTCCATTCTATAATAGGGTGACCAGAATTGCACAGCATAATCTAAATGGGGCCTAACTAATGCAAGATAGAGCTGCAAAATAACTTTTTCCGTCCTATTGCTGACGCTTCTTGAGATAAATCCTAAAATTCTGTTTGCTTTATTTCTGACTGCTGTGCATTGCTCTCTTGGCTTAAGACTACTACTCACAAGAACTCCCAAATCCCTTTCACACTCAGAACTCATGATTTCATGGTTATTTAGCTTATAACTAGTATTGTCTTTTATAGTACCCATTTTAACTACTTTACATTTTTCAACATTAAATTCCATTTGCCATTTGTCCGACCATTCAGATAATCTATTTAGATCTTCCTGTAAAGCATGAATGTCTTCTTTTCCATTTATAGTTCTACCTATTTTAGTGTCGTCTGCGAATTTACTTAGGTTACTACTGATATCCGAATCCAGATCATTTAGATATACGATGAATAATAGAGGACCCAGTACCGAGCCTTGTGGTACCCCGCTTGTAACCGAGCCCCACTCTGATTTCTCTCCATATATGCAAACCCTCTGTTTTCTGTCTTTTAACCATTGTTTGATCCATCTGAGCACAGCTCCTCCTATACCATGAGCTTCCAGCTTTTTAACTAATCTTTTGTGAGGAACTCTATCAAAAGCTTTGCTAAAATCTAGATATATTGTATCATATTCTTTGCCACAATCTACTGCCTCGTAAACTTCTGAATAAAAAGACAGTAAGTTTGTAAGGCACGAAAAACCCTTAAGAAACCCGTGTTGTGAAAGTTTTATCAGTCTGTGTAATTCTAGATGTGCCCTTATTTTATTTGCAATTATGGATTCTAGAATCTTACCCACTGTTGACGTTAAACTTACCGGCCTATAATTATTCTTTTTAACACGTTCTCCTTTTTTAAATATTGGTACCACATCTGCCAATTTCCACTCCATGGGTACCGATCCTAATTTTATTGAATTATTAAATAATGCAGTTAGAGGACAACTAAGCTCTTCCTTGCATTCCTTTAATATTCTAGCATATATTCCATCAGGTCCCGGAGATTTATGAGCCTTTAATTTATCTATTTCTTTTATTACCTCCTCTCTCGTAATATTTATTGAACTAAGTATATTATCGGGACTGTCTCTGTAAATGGATTCTACTTCCGGAATATTTTCCAAGTTTTCATTTGTAAATACAGATAAGAAATAATCATTTAAACATGTACACATCACTTTATCGTCATCTGTGATATGGCCATTGGCTACTTCAATTGGTCCGACTTTTTCCGTAAATTTTGTTTGATATTGTTGATAAAACCCTTTAGGATTTTCTTTAGCTTCTCCTGCTATTCTAACTTCGTATTTTCTTTTCGACTCTCTAACTATCTTTTTAACTTCCCTGTTTAACTGTATATATTGCTGCCTCACCTGCTCTTCACCTCTTTTTAGTTTCCTGTATATTCCTCTTTTAATACCTATAAGATTCTTTATTCTATTGTTCATCCATTTAGGGTCATTTTTTCTTGATCTGCAATGTTTCATGGGAATATAGTCTCTCTGACTATTCTTAAG
>JAXCGZ010000845.1:7500-10000 GCA_037179515.1 Halocaridina rubra
GTAGTAGTAGTAGTAGTAGTAGTAGTAGTAGTAGTAGTAGTAGTTCCATAACACGAACTAACACCAAAGCAATTGATACGAAGTACGTTATAAAAGTAGCAGATTCCTTCCCTTCTCTGCCGTCTTCCAGCTGCTGAAAGTATCCCCTTTATACGTAAAGGCGTTCCATAAAAGGGGTCATTACCAAATATACAAGTCCATGGCTGTTTCTTATAACCCCTCTCACACTCACACTCCTCAATAAAATTTCCCATAAACAAGACATTTTACATTCTCACTGACCATTCCTATGGATATAAGTCAGATCTTGAGAGTTTAAGGACTTCAAAATGTTGGTATTAGGCTTAAGATATTACAATTTGAGTCTGGAAGATTGAATGACCTTGAGCCTCGAGCTTTCCAATGCAGGAGAGTGAATGTAAGAAATTCAGCTGGCCTCTATTTGAGACCATCAACTTTTAAAGTTATAGTAGATGTTGAAAGATTCAAAGGGTGACGTTTTTGTCGATGATGTGTTGATCAGTTTCAGTTTCATTTCTTTCAAAGTTCCATTCAAGATATGAGAGCATAAAGTTTATCAAATTTTTGCTCGAATATATGAAACTTTGAGGATGTTGTTCTCTATCCGCAAATACCTCAACTCAAAACTTTGGTGTAAGAGGGGATCAGATTTTTTTGTGAGATCGATTAATCATTCCAGTTACTCTGTGTCTTGAAAGAGTACATATCAGTTGTGTTTGTATTATATAAAGTGTACGGGTATTTAGACATTTTATCATATAAAAGCATTACAGACTTCGCCATTTTTTTTTAGAAAAGTATTCCACTTCAATTTTCGGTTCAACTATTCAGATTGAAAAAATGAAGAAAAATTTATATATGTGAAAAAAAAAAAATCCTGAAAGAGAAGCCATATCCTCCCCTTGACAATCAACGTCTATAGATATGAGACTTCACTGCTTTTTTTTTTTAAACCTTTTTGCAAATGAAAGTGGTCTATATGTGCATGCTTGTGTGTGGGCCTGTGTGCGTGCGTGTGCATGCATGCTTGTGTGCGCTTGCATGGGCGTTGTGTGTGCTACCAACTGTATGTGTTTTAGCGCGCGCATGTGTTTGTGTGTGTTTGTGAACATATGTGTGTAAGAGAGAGAGAGAGAGAGAGAGAGAGAGAGAGAGAGAGAGAGAGAGAGAGAGAGAGAGAGAGAGAGAGAGAGAGAGAGAGAGAGAGAAATTTACACACAAGTGTCTGTGATTTATTTTCAATACATTGTGTCAAGACTCGAATCTAGGACCTTTGAAATCAAAGGAAAGGACATAACCAGAGGGCTACAAGACTATAAAAATCACATTAAATTTACCCCCCAAACCTCAGCTGCCTTTGTTTTCAGAGGATCAGATTTCGATTTCCTGTCTGTTGTTTTGGTTTCATAGGCATACATATTCTAGAATATCATCCGCAGTGCATTATCATAATTATTCTTATAATAATAATAATAATAATAATAATAATAATAATAATAATAATAATAATAATAATAATAATAATAATAATAATAATAATAATAATAATAATAATAATAATAATAAAATAATAATAATAATAATAAAAGCTAGGCCTATTTTCTTAAATATATTAATTATTTTGGGAATATATCGCCCTCCTTTATTGAGGAGGGCCACTGAGCTCCTCCTGTTGCTTCTTCAGAAACTCCTGCAGAAGGCGATAAGGGCACTCTCCGATGTCCTCTGGGATTATTCCGGAGGGATTTGAAGAGAAGTCTTCAGATGAAGGTGGTGTTGGATGGGTTGCATTGGCAGGAGTTACTGGAGAAGGGGGCGAGGGTTGGGATGGGCAGTAGAGAGTAAAGGATTACTGAAGGGAAGATGTTGAGGAAATAGAATGGATAATTGATCCAGAAGGGAATGGAATGGGAATGGATCAGAAATTGGAATTATCAAAAGTTGACATTAATGAAACAAGTAGAGACGTAGATACTACGTAAATGGAATTGTTAATATGTATGAAAATGGAATAGGAATGGAGCATGAATTATGCTGTATCCAAAAATAAATTGGACTTTATTTTATTATTTTGTGAGTGGGAATGGCACGTGGATAATTCTAAAGGCAAAGATATTAAGGATAAGAATAAAGTATTATGTGAGACATTGGAATTGGAACGCATGAGGATTAATAGCATAAAAACGTTAATATTGAAGAAATTAGATAGCTCGCTTGTGAAAGGGAATGGAGAAGGAATTGTACCATAGGTAAAGATTTTAAGGAAATGGAGTTGATATCATGAGACAGAAACTGGAATAATAGTATGAACTATAATTTTCAAGAAATGGAATAGTTGTATGCTAGAGGGAAGAGAACTGAATTGGAAGAAGAACAATTCTATAGGAAAAAGATGTTGAAGAGATGGAATAGTAAGCATGTGATATGGCTGGAATAATATTACTATTTTAGGAGGAGATATGGAATTTTTAACAGTCAG
>JAXCGZ010000845.1:20000-22500 GCA_037179515.1 Halocaridina rubra
TGTTTGTCGATGTTTCAGCTTCAGTAACTTGGAATGGTGATGCGTTGACCATTGGGTCACGGTCGGCTGTAGGTCTCTTAAGTCGGATTTACTCACTGTGATGTGGATACTCTTAATTTTTTTAATGTTTTTTTTTTTTCAGTGGAACTCCGTTTTGTATATGTTTTGTCTTTCGTAAAATTAAGCAAATGAAGCAGTTTTTACATCGATTTGCTAGAAATTTATGTTTATTTTGTGCTTCTTTGTGTTGGTTAAACACATAATGATAATAACATTACTAATCTGCATTTGCTAAAAGTTTGTTTTTCTCCTCTTTCACAACCTCTTCCCCTATCTCCTCCGTCCCTTTTTCCATTCCTTTTCCTTCTTCCTTTCTTGCCTTTTCTTGCCACTCCTCTTTGTCTCTTTTCCTCTCTTCAAGCAACCTGTCCCATATCTGCTTTCTGTTTTCTTTATGCCCTCCGAAATCAGAATCTCCATCACCCTCTTTCCCTTCTCCATTCTGTTCTTCCTCATGATCTCCTCCCTCTTTTTGTCCCTCCATTCCCGCTCTTCCATATAATCGTTCTTACTAAGCTGGATTGGATTCGGTTTTACGTCACGAACTCCCTTTTCTACTAAGGGCTAGGACGGTCGCCTTCTTACGAAGGACTTGTTTTGGCAGATGTAATCGTTACCCTGAGTGTATGCCCTTACTAACCTCACTCCGTGACGGGGCGAATCGTCCTAACTAGGCTGTGTTTTGCTATTTTAGTGTCCAACCCCCTAATTCCCTCCTCCTCCATTCCGAGTCTATCCTTCCATCAATTCCGTCCCTCCACCTTCCTCACCTTCGCAATTCCATAGGAATATAGGGAATGATGGGGATATACCACAGGTAACATTGCCCACTCTGCCCGTCTCTTAGATGATATTAACTATTCCATAACATTAAGTGAATTCATTGTTATATTTCCTCTCTCTCTCTCTCTCTCTCTCTCTCTCCTCTCTCTCTCTCTCTCTCTCTCTCTCTCTCTCTCTCTCACAAACATACACACACACACACACACACAAACACGCACACACACACACTATTGATATGCAATAAAGGTAATTATGCAATATATATATATATATATATATATATATATATATATATATATATATATATATATATATATATATATATATATATATATATATATATGAATCATTCTTTACCCCGACCGGGACTCGAACCTAGGACTTATGATTACTAAGTCAAGGCGCTACTACTACACCACAGAAGGTTAAAAGGAATCCAACCTTATAGCTTATATCTGCTATACTTAGGAATGAACGCATTCTAACTGAATGCCACTATGTTCATATTACAGATTCCCCAACCTCAATCGTGGCTTCATTTTAGCATTTAATTCAATTCCCAATCTCATTCGGGCCATGAAATAACCAAATAAGCACATTACATATGTGAAAACATGAATCATTCTTTACCCCGACAGGGACTCGAACCTAGGACTTATGATTACTAAGTCAAGGCGCTACAACTACACCACAGAAGGTTAAAAGGAATCCAACCATATAGCTTATATCTGCTATACTTAGGAATGAACGCATTCTAACTGAATGCCACTATGTTCATATTACAGATTCCCCAACCTCACTTGTGGCTTCATTTTCGCATTTAATTCAATTCCCAATCTCATTCGGGCCATGAAATAACAAATAAGCACATTACATATGTGAAAACATGAATCATTCTTTACCCTGACCGGGACTCGAGCCGAGGACTTATGGTTACTCAGTCAAGGCGCTACCACTACACCACAGAAGGTTAAAAGGAATCCAACCTTAAACCTTATATCTGCTGTACTTAGGAATGAACGCATTCTAATTGAATGCCACTATGTTCATATTAGAGATTCCCCAACCTCACTCGTGGCTTCATTTTAGCATTTAATTCAATTCCCAATCTCACTCGGGCCATGAAATAACCAAATAAGCACATTACATATGTGAAAACATGAATCATTCTTTACCCCGACAGGGACTCGAACCTAGGACTTATGATTACTAAGTCAAGGCGCTACCACTACACCACAGAAGGTTAAAAGGAATCCAACCTTATAGCTTATATCTGCTATACTTAGGAATGAACGCATTCTAACTGAATACCAGTATGTTCATATTACAGATTCCTCAACCTCACTCGTGGCTTCATTTTCGCATTTAATTCAATTCCCAATCTCATTCGGGCCATGAAATAACCAAATAAGCACATATATTCTGTAAGAATGCGTTCATTCCTAAGTACAGCAGATATAAGCTATAAAGATGGATTCCTTTTAACCTTCTGTGGTGCAGTGGTAGCGCCTTGACTTAGTAATCATAAGTCCTAGGTTCGAGTCCCGGTCGGGGTAAAGAATGATTCATGTTTTCACATATATAATGTGCTTATTTGGTTATTTCATGGCCCGAATGAGATTGGGAATTGAATTAAATGCTAAAATGAAGCCATGAG
>JAXCGZ010000845.1:25000-38117 GCA_037179515.1 Halocaridina rubra
ACTGTTTGTATGGTATGCTTTCGCGCTTTTTCGAACGTTTATTCAACTGCATGGCTTAGATGATCGTTTTTGCAATGGATGTCTGATCATTTTTTGGTTGAAGCAAAAGTAGTAGTAGCAAAAGAGTGGGGAAATAGAGTGGGAGGATGTAGAAGGAAAATGGTAAAGGTGGAAGAGTTGAAAAAGCTAGAGAAGAGACAGGAATATCAGGACAAATTGAAAGTGGCATATGGCAGGGTGAAAGAAAGAGAAGTTGGGGAGTTAGAGGAGGAATAGGGGTTGATGAAAGAATGTTTTGTGAGACATGCAAGTGATGTGTGTGGAAAGAGGTTTGTTGGAGGTGGCATGACGAAGGGCAGCGAGTGGTGGAATGAAGGGGTAAAATTGAAGGTGGAAGAGAAAAAGAGGGCTTTTGAGGAATGGCTGCAGTGTAACAGTAGAAGTATGAAAGATATAGAGAGAAAAATGTGGAAACCAAGCGGAAGGTAGAGCAAGAGAAGAGGTTGGCAAATGTTAGATCGGAACAGGATTTTAGTAGGTCATATGAGGAGAATAAAAAGAAGTTTTGGAAAGAAGTAAAGAGAGTAAGGAAGGGTGGATAGGGGATGGAAGCGACAGTGAAAGATGGGAATGGACAGATGTTAAGAGGGAACGATGCAAAGAAAAGATGGGCAGAATATTTTGAGTGCTTGCTGAATGTTGAGGACGATAGAGAGGCAGCTATAGTGGCAGTGGGAGGGGTTCAAGGGCCAGTAATGGGAGATGAAAATGAGAGAGAGATTACAAGAGAGTATGTGAAAAGGGCACTGTATGAAGCAAAAGCAGGTAAAGCACCTGGAATGGATGGTATGAGAGTGGAGATGTTGAAAGAAGGGGGTGTGACTGCATTGGAATGGTTAGTGAGAGTGTTTAATATATGCTTTATGTTGTCAATGGTGCCAGTGGAATGGATGATTGCTTGTATATTGCCCCTATACAAAGGCAAGGGAGATGTGTATGAATGCTGTAATTTTAGGGATAAAAGTTTGTTAAGTGTGGTAGGAAAAGTGTATGGTAGGATACTGATTAAAAGGATTAGGGATAAGACAGAAAATGTGATCTTGGAAGCGCACAGTGGTTTTAGGAGAGGTAGAGGTTGTATAGATCAGATATTTATAGTTAGGCAGTTATGTGAGAAATATTTAGCAAAGGGTAAGGATGTGTATTTTTCATTATTGGATCTGGAGAAAGTGTATGATAGAGTTGATAATGAGGCAATGTGGAATGTTTTGAGGTGATTTGGAATTGATGGTAGACTGTTGCTTGTAGTGAAGAGTTTGTATGAGGGCATTAGAGCTTGTGTTAGGGTAGGGAATGAAGTGAGTGAGTGGTTTCCAGTGAGTGTGGGACTGAGACAGGGATGTGTGATGTCACCATGGCTGTTCAGTTTGTATATTGATGGAGTCGTAAGAGAGGTGAATGAGCGAGTGCATGGTCGAGGTTTGAGAATGGTAGATGGGGATGATAACGAGTGGGAGCTGAATCAGTTGCTGTTTGCAGATGATACTGCGGTGGTGGAAGATTCAGAGGAGAAGCTGTATCGGTTAGTGTCAGAATTTGGAATGGTGTGTGAAAGAAGGAATTTGCAAGTGAAAGTGGGAGAGAGTAAGGTTATGAGGTGTACAAGATATGAGGATGCTGCTGGATTGAATGTTATGTTGAATGGAGAGAAACTTGAGGAAGTTGATCAGTTTAAGTATTTAGGCTCAGTTATAGCTGCAAATGGTTGAGTGGAAGCAGATGTGTGTCACAGAGTGAATGAAGGATGTAAAGTGTTGGGTGCGTTGAAAGGAGTGATGAAGAATAGAGGGTTGGAAATGAATGATGAGAAAGTTTTATATGAGAGAGTGATTGTGCCAACTGTAATGTATGGATCAGAGTTATGGAGTATGAAAGTAAGTGAGAGATGGAACTAAATGTGTTTGAGATGAAATGCCTGAGGAGTATGACTGGTGTATCTCCGTTGGATAGGGTTAGAAATGAAATGGTGAGAGCAAGAGCAGGTGTGAGGAGAGAATTTGCAGCCAGAGTAGATATGAACGTTCTGAGATGGTTTGGCCATTTGGAAAGGATGGGTGATGAAAGACTGCTGAAAAAGGTGATGAATGCGAGAACTGATGGGAGAAATGCTAAAGAGAGGCCTAGGTTTGGGTGGATGGATGGAGTAAGGAGAGCTCTGAATGATAGGAGGATGGATGTGAGGGAAGCAAGTGAGCGTGCTAGGAATAGGAATGAGTGGCGAGCGATTGTGATGCAGCTCTGATGGGCATCTGCTGTTACCATAGGGCTGCATCTTACAGAGGTAGCCCTGTGGTAGCGGCAGTGTGGAAGTTGGCATTTATGAAACGACACAGGTTGTGGAAGAGCCGGGAGCATGGGCTGTGGCACTCCAGCAGTGCCATATGAACGGTCTCTAGCTCCCTCGTCATTGCCCATAAAGCAAAGTAATCCCCTTATTGTTTCAATTTTTTTATGTTGGCTACCCCCCAATTGGGGGAGACACTCAAGGTAGATAGATAGACACGTGATTTTATGAAATATATATTTGAAATAAGCATTCCCTTTTTCGTTTATGGTTACGTGTGTGTGTTGTGTTATGTGAGTGTGCATGTGTGTATGTGAGAAAGTTTGTGCATGTGCGTGTGTCTGTGTATGCGTAACTATGAGATTTTACTTACATATCTTTTCTGAAATAAATAATCCCTTGCTGGAGATTGTTGTACTTTATGTGTGCGGAATGTTTGTGTGTATATTACAATTAATGAAGAGAAAGAAAGAAAGAACATTTATTTCCATTTTTTCAATAGCTATTCCTTTACATAACTAAGAGTACACTTATGAGTAGACATGTAATTAAACAAATAAATAAGAGGGTAATACATACACCTACAGTGAACAGAAATATAGCTAACAAGTGAACAGATTATAATAATAATAATAATAATAATAATAATAATAATAATAATAGTAATAATAATAATAATAATAATAATAATAATAATAATAATAATAATAATAATAATAATAATAATAATAATAATAATAATAATAGTAACAATAAAAATAATAATAATAATAATAATAATAATAATAATAATAATAATGATACTACTACTACTACTACTACTACTACTACTACTACTACTACTACTACTACTTCTTCTTCTTCTTCTTCTTCTTCTTCTTCTTCTTCTTCTTCTTCTTCTTCTTCTTCTTCTTCTGCTTCTGCTTCTGCTTCTGCTTCTGCTTCTGCTTCTGCTTCTGCTTCTGCTGCTGATGATGATGATGATTCTAATTGGTATTACTATTGCTATTACTATTGCTATTGCTATTTTTATTGTTATTATAATTATTACTATTATTATTATTATTATTATTATTATTATTATTATTATTATTATTATTATTATTATTATTATTATTATCATTATTATTATTATTATTATTATTATTATTATTATTATTATTATTATTATTATTATTATTATTATTATTATTATTATTATTATTATTATTATTATCATTATTATCATTGTTATTATTATTATTATTATTATTATTATTATTATTATTATTATTATTAGTAGTAGTAGTAGTAGTAGTAGTAGTAGTAGTAGTAGTAGTAGTAGTAGTAGTAATAATAATAATAATAATAATAATAATAATAATAATAATAATAATAATATAATAATAATAATAATATTATTATTATTATTATTATTATTATTATTATTATTATTATTATTATTATTAATGATAATGCCAATAGTAGAAATGCTTAAATTAATGATGATAATACAGTGAAAATAATGATTCTAAACTAAAGCATTAGTAACAAATTTCGCATTAAGATACCTGAAGTGGAGATATGAGGTAGTTAGGCACACAACTGTAGAAGCATAGTACAGTAATACAGTACACTCAAGATATAACAGTTAAGGGAGTTTACACGGTCAAACGGTTCGTCGAACGCGGTTCGACAGACAAGTGTTTTGTCGTATGAATTTTGGACTTCCATTTGAATTCACCACTTTGTAAGATGACTGGGTTATCTCACCGTTTGTCACCACTGTCGTAATATTAATCACTACGTTATAATTATTAGTACCAGACGGGTACAAGGTAAGAATGGACAAGCAGTGATTCCTTTATCTTAATTTATTCTAGAGTACAACACATTCGACGCCTCAATGCCCCCACCCTATGACTATCACAATCTATGATCTATTCGTGCCCCGGGCAAAGTTCTAACTAACTGTGTCTGCCCTGGGTGGTTCTTGAAATACCCCCGGGGCAGGGCGTGGCTTGACATCCAATCCTGCCAATGAACTCGAGTGACATCCAGTCCTGCAAATCAACGCCAGGTTCGAAGTGGAGCCCCTCCCTATTTCGGGGCGGGGCTATTTCAACAAACCTATAGAACGGAAAAGTTCCAGGTCAGAGCGTGGCTATTGGGTAACTCTCCAGGGCATGTACATATGTATGGGCCACATGTTTGTGTTTCTTGTGGTTTAGGAAATGGCTAACTTCCTGGCCTTTCCCATCCTCTCCTGGTACAAGATGCCAGATGTTAAGTTTCATGGTTCCGGTCATATATCTCCTTGACACTTTCTACAAACATTGGCCGTACCACAGAAAACAAGCCTCCCACATTAGTTCCAGGTGCCTAGCCATAAATCGTGGTGGTCCCAAGGGAAAACATGGTCTGCACCCAAAACTCAATAAAAGTGAGGGCATGTAATAAAATATCTGTGCCCTCGACCAACCGTTACCCCTCAAGATTTGTTACAAGTTTCAGATTCTGGCTTCAGTATGCCGGAAGTCATACGACATCCCTCCCAACCAAAACTGAAATATCTCTTATTTCAGTCGAAGCATGGGATAATTTTTCGAGAGCTCTTGGACATAACCTAGCTAACATTAGTTTACAATAGAAATGGGGCCGAATTATTTAAGCTATTTTCTAGGAATTCCTAGTTCTATGAACACTAAACAATCTTTAGTACAAACATTCCTATATTCAACAAATAAAATTAACTTTAATCATTAGGATTTCAGTGTGTAACTACTCATTATTAAACACTAATTAAGACCACAAGTTAGTTTAGATCATGACGTTACTGTGTCTACTTCTCTCCCTTTTCAAAAGATTTACAAAAGTTGGTTAGCTACAGTAAAAAGATAAATCATGTAGAACATTAGTATGTACGAACATTTAAAATGCGATAGACAATAACATAAATGGAAACTTCCTATCGTTACTATGGGGCATTGATTTGTCTTAAAATTAGGCCTTAAAAAAACTACTCCTGGAACAAAATATTGGTTACGATGTGAAAAGTCAGAAAACATTCATCATTCCAATGTGCAATTCCTATTCAGAGACAAACTGATATGAGAACTTAATGAACACAAAGATTAAATCATGATTCAAACAATGATAATGCTAAAGCAAAACACTAACATTATTTAAGCAGAAGACAACTTATTACTGTCGGTGCAAGTCATACAATTCATCAAAGGCACTTATTCAAAAACTATCTTTAAAGGAGTCTCTGAGTTGCCGCTTAAAATTATCTTAAAACTAGGTAAAACAAATAATAAAAGGGGACCTTTTCTTTCCCATTTTTTTCAGTTCTAAAGCGTGGGTTGTTCTTTCCAACTACTAATAAGGGATTTTTAAATACCCTTCTTTCTCTCTGGGATTTCATCAATTCGTTTACATGGCTTTTTAGAGTGTTTTTAGGACATTAAAGACTTTTGTTTTCTCTTTCCCTTGCTCATGAATTCTTGCTAGGCGTGATTCCACGGTTTCTCTCTGGGATTTCATTTTTTCACTCCCCCGCCGTCCTTGCTGCAGGCCCAGGTTCGTACACTACCATAAATTATCTTCTTTCCAAGATAGGCAAGACAAAGAGGAAGCGATCGATGCACCTTTCTAATCCTTCCAGCCTGGCTTTTTCGTCCTACCCTCGGCCGATCTTGACTAAGACCACCCTGTAGGTGACCTGCAACGTCACAGCGATTTCTCTTCAGTACTGCCATCCACACGTACCTTCGAAGCAGATCTCGGGATGAAAATTTGAACCTATGTCACTACTACAGTTGTAAGAAAGGTTCCCTATGACTTCAGGGTACCAACAATGGCCATACGTTGGTAATCGAGGCTATACTTTGCCTCCCCTGCAACTGCAAGTGTTTGCAATCTCTATTCAATGGGCAACAGTGACTTGTTTGAGCGGACAAAATCTAAAGACTTTTAGAACTTGCAGGTCGGGGCTGCCTAGGAATAGGGTGGTAATGGAAGGTATGTGTCTACACAACTAGATTATTATTCCAAGATACTTAGGACTTAGCTGAGAAACTGCTACATAGCATTACTCTACTATAGACATCAAAAAGAACAATCACTAAATACTGAGAAAAGCCACTAAAGAAATATTCTTATTAGCGGTGGCTACAGTAACATCAAGTATGAATTCAGATAAAAGATACAAGTCATCAGGTTACTGCTGATTACATTACAAAAATAATAGTTAGCAACAGGCCATTGAGAGATAGCAACAATATCAGTCAACATAATAACATTACTAATAATCATGATCAAAATAAGAATAATAAACAATAAAAATAAATATACTAAATCAGTAATATCAATATATATACAATGGAGACTGGCATTCAGAAGTAAGAACAGAGTTCTATACTTATATTTCATAGTAATGCTCATTCTAACACAGTCTCTTTTACTATTTAAATTCCTGCTGTCATGATCTATGTATATATATAGAGCATAAGTGGCAACTCGCTGGCTCCACAATTTGTCAATGGGAGTTCTATCTATTCTCTAAACAGTTGCGACATGTGGCAAAAATATTTATGCAAATGGCGGTACTACCGATGTCTTATCAGTATTTATGCAATAACAGCATGCAACAATCTATCGACTGCAATAAAAGGTAGGCACAATTATCGCCTAGCTTCGCTGGAAAAAAAAACACAAAAAAAGGAATCAATGACGGCAACATTCTCTTAGCATCGGAAGAAGGATCTGTCAGTCTCAGAGTGAGGAGGAGAGAGAGAGAGAGAGAGAGAGAGAGAGAGAGAGAGAGAGAGAGAGAGAGAGAGAGAGAGAGAGAGAGAGAGAGAGAGAGAGGGCGACCTTGAAATACATTGCGGTTTCCACCCTGTGGTCAGGTGAGGCGGGCCTCCTTCTTTTACTTGTACTGAAAATAAAAAATTGTCGCAGAGTATCTCTAATAAAAGAATAAATAAACAAATGAAAGTGAACAAACGTTAGCAATGACTATCGATAGAGTTTTACGTTTATTGTCAGAGGGCTATTCTTATTTCCCAAAAAACAAAAGCAAAAAGAACTTAGTGTACAACTGCAGAACTGTCGAAGCATAAATCCATTCCTTTCTGTTTAATATTGCTAAGGACTTTACTGTAACAGCATACACATCCTTGTCTATAATGACAATCTCTCTCTTTTCTTGCTATAAATCAGAGGGTTGAGTCGAAGCACACACACTCTGATGAAATTAAAGCAAAAGATTAAAATCATATGTGACAATATCTCTACTACTATCAACAAAAGTACAAATATCTTTTTCTTAACAGACATCTTATAATGACTTAAGTGTCATTAATTTTAACTTTAAAACTCAACATATAAATTCTGAGAATCTTAATTATCTCAATTAGCTCAATTATAATTTTAAATTCATAACAGTAACAGTAATTAACAATAATTATTTCTAGATAATCTTTTCAAAACTCTTTAGTTAAGATTTTAAAGATTTCTTCAATACAAAAAGAACTATATAACAAAAACAGGAATCTGAAAAAATATAAAAAATCTGTCTCTGTGTATGCAATAATAAAAACAAAAAGTATATATCATTAGCAACAGTAAAGAATGTATTTTGCTTAAGTTTCAAAATCTCGTAAGGAGTTGTACATGAACAATTCAAACAGAAAATATATATATATATATATATATATATATATATATATATATATATATATATATATATATATATATATATATATATATATATATATATATATATATATATATATATATATATATATATATATATATATATATATATATATATATATATATATATATATATATATATATATATATATATATATATATATATATATATATATATATTCTTTTACTATCTCGAATTTAACTTATTTAAATTACTAAACGACAGAATTTCCTCCAGAACAGGGAGAAGTTCAACATATAACTGCTCTGTCTGTTTGCTTTTACGGGGGTGCGCATGTGGGCGCTGTTTTCTCCCCTGTGCTTTTGGCTTCTGGATCAACTTCTGCTCTCTCAAATAAGGGAAACAGCTGTGTAACATTCTTGTTGTCATTTCGTGTCAGCTCTCACTCTTTCTTTATGACCAAGCTGAAATAATTTTGATAAAACATTATCATGGCTAAAACTCGCAAAGTTTTATTTTATCAATCTAACATATCTCTTCAGACAAATAATGTATATACTGCAGCTAGCAAAGAAAATAAAGAATCATTCATAGATTCACGTCCTTTATCACGTAATATCTATCTTGGAATCTCTCGGAAATCGAATAATAATCTCATTGGCGGAGTAGGGGACAAAACAAAAATAAAACAAACTTGGCATCTCAACCATATCTGGGCAGGTGGAGAATCGTTTTCTCAAAAATATCCCTCACTAGATATTGCAACAGCGCATCACCTCCCATAAATATACTCTAATATGGCATGCAGAAGAACCTGGCGGAGCAGGGGAACGACCCTCGCAGAGACCCCCCCATCGTGCTTCCTAACGGTGCTTTCCGCGATTTCACCCCCTAGAGCAACCCCCCATTATACCCCCAGTCATTCATACTCATTCTCTGCCTCACTCGCTGCATCACTTACAAAACAATCATCCCCTTTCTGTAAAATTCCCTTTTATTTACAACGTTGGTTTCCCTTTCCCTACCACTCTGAAGAAGTGTAAAGGTGAAATCTCGGTTGGGACGTTCGGTCACAGACTGCCTCACCAGTCCTAGGTCCCATTCTAACGAACAAACAAACATTCTACTCCCTTGAAGCTACGTTTGGGTGACACTGAAAAACCTTCCCTATTCTAGGACAGCACAAATTCCTCTAATTTACTCTTACTTTCACCTGCATAGCGCAAAATAAAAAAACTCATCTCTAAACAATATCACAAAATTTCTTATTCTTCAAATAAGCATGCCACACACGTATCGTAATGTTAATCTCTTCATCATAACAACATTAAAAAAACAATCTGTCATTTATGTCTTTCTTTCGCTAAAACATTACTCCCGCGGAGAAAAAACAAACAAAAAAAGAAAGAACCTTGAAAACAGGCGCAATCTTAACACTCGATTTCTTACGCTTTAAGAAATTAATATAACAATGATTTCACGTACATTAAATATCAAAGATCAGTACAATTACTACATATTTATAATAACGAGGTTGGGAGATCGATTGGTCACTTCCGCATTCCTTTCTCGAAAATCACACGTGGTCTATGAAAAACTTAAAAGCAGATGCACGTATATTTCTCACTATAATTCTTACGCTTAAGAAATTAATATACTGTAATAGTGATTGCACGTATATTAAATTTTCAATTAAAATCAATACATTCGCGTTCTTAAAATTCAATTTAGGCATTAATACAAATAAATGGAACACACTTCCAACGTAATTTCTTTACATTACTCAAATTATAAAAAAAAACGGAGTTTATTACTGCTTATAGCTATTAGTACAAATTATCCATGTTAGTAATGGGTACAGAAATTCTACTTTTATCTACTTATTAGGTGTCACACCCCTCATAGGCGGGTTGGCTGAGTCAAAGCATAACTACAAGATAAAATGGCGGCATCCACCGACCTCAATTTCTTTTACTAATTGTCCCATTACTCACTGGATACAGATTACAAGTACTTAGCTATTTTTAGGAGGTGGTCCTGAGGAACTTCACGGCAGAAGGCAAGGAAGGAGGGGGTTCTCCTTCTTCTCTCGAGTAAAATCGACGAATCGCCATCTTCTTGGTCGGATCCGGCAACTTATACTTCTTGTAATGGGCATTTTCACTCAATGTCCCGGTCACACGTCGGCTTACTAAGAAATATCTTAGGAATAGTTCCTTAAAAGTTTCATAATATTCTCTGTTTGACCACTCGTCACTTCTCATCCGCAGACCCAAGTATTTCAGGAAGTCGGTCGCGGGAATTATGGACGGACATTCTAGGTCTTTTACATTTGCGCCTGTGACAGAGTGTTTCGCTCAATGTCAACAGAGGCTGTTAGATGCCTTATCAAATAAATTAGTAACATAACTGTTATTTTCTAACTAAAAAAAATAATTCCCTTTAACATAACTGTTATTTTCTAACTAAAAAAATTAATTCCCACTTCTTGACTTTCGCAGATTATGATTATTTGCAATTTGTATTTTAGCTTATAGCTAATTTTAAATACCTTATTCACTCTTCTTGTACGTGTAGAAGTATAGCCCCGATATAGAGGCTGCTCCTATTTTTCTGTCTGCTACGAGCCAAGAAAATTATGAGAGAGAAAAAAAGAACCAGTAACCTAACTTTTCATTATTATTCTCGTTTTATTTTATTTGCTTCCACTTGTTGCACCTAAAAATACTGTCTCTCCCTTGCATCTCTGCTAAAATTGCCTGCCAGGGACCACCACTAAAATAGTCCTTAAAATGATATCAGAGCCAATTACTGCTCTAGAAATGTATCCTACAGATGAACTCACCAGGAGGAACAAGGAGACGCTCTCTTTTGGCGCCGAGACTGCCCAGAGGCAACATCTCGCCTGGGTAGTCTAAGTTTATTTCAAATCTTAATTACGTGGCATCTTCACAGGAATTCATCTAGCACAACAAGGTGAGGGATAGTGTATGGTAAAGCTCGTGGGTCAAGCAAATTGGTTTATTTTCGAGAATTAGTTACATTCGTTACTGGATAAATCTTATGGATTTTCATTCTCAGATTTCATTCCAATACACACGAAATTTTGTAGATTACCAAACTGGAATCTCACATGCCAAAGTTAATTCCTTAACCTGTAAATTACAGCTGATATATATTGCTGAGAAGTTTCTTTTCACTGAATGTGATAAACGAAAATCTCATCCTCTGAAGACTGGTTATGAGCCCGTAAAAATCTATCTCTCTTCCTAATAAATTCTAATTTCATTTCACCCCTTTCTATCATCGTAAATAAAGTGTTTTACGTCAAAAACTCGTCAATAAAGCTATTTGCCAAAAAAAATTGCAAATATTTAAAAGGTAATTTTTCCCAGTTGGCTTTGCATATATTTCTTGTTAACCACAATTTAATGAATGCATACCGTATTTATCTTGCTAATTCTTCATATGTTGGGGATAAAGTGTTTTGAGTTATAAGTTGCAAATACCTCAAAAGGTGGTTTTGCACCCTTTTTTTCATTGCAAAGTTCTTGATAACTAAAAGTGAATGAATACTGTATTTATCTCGTAGATTCTTCCTTTATCCTAAATAGAGTATTACCATATTAATTGTTAATCAGTAATAAGCATTGCAACTTTTGTGGTTGCCCACAATTTAAGGAATACATACAGTACTGTATTTGTCTTGCTTAATTTTCATCTATTGTGAATATATTGTTTTCTTAAAACCAGTAAAGAATTAATGGTTTTGTATGCTATTATGGTAGCATAAATATTTCTGGTTAGCTGTGAATAACCAATATATATTCATCCAGTAGAATGACATTGGAAACTCATTATATGTGTGCTCATGCTTTCAGTTTCCCATTATAAACAGTGTGTCATTTCTGTTTCTGAAATTGCAGTGTCCTGTATTCTACTCTGCCTGTGTGACAGAGGTAATCATCGAGTTGAGGCCAAAGTCTTGGCATACGTCCGTGGTGCCGGGAAACAAAATCATACTCACCTCCTCCGGGATTCGAGGCAGCATTTCATAAAATTTAATTTGAGAAATTTAATTCAATTCTTTTAATGTCATTGCATTTCCAAAATTAAAAGAAAGTTGAATTTTGAGTTTCATTTAACCGACTAATGGTATTAGACATGGGGTGTTCAAGTACAAATATCTGTCCTGTCTGTTTGTGAGCTCTTAACCGAACTCGGTACTTTGAGTCCCCTTAGTAAAACAGAATCTTAACAACACTCTAGCATCATTAAATCCCCACAAGATTGGCGCCCGAACAGGGACCCGAACAGACAGACTGATTTTATAAATTTATTTTTATTTTGCTTTTTAACATTGCACATGAAACCCGATTACCATTGGCTCGATTATTGAAATTAATGAATCTTAGGCTGCACACGAAAATTTTCGCGCTAGAGACGTTGCGGAGAAGAAATTTTTTTGTTTTCAATATTAATTATGGTAACTAATATTTTCTTGTTTCCCCTGTGGTAAACAATCTATCAGGAAATCTACATGAGATTATGTGGTAACAGACTTTAGAAATTTTGCATGACGAGAAGACGTGTTATATAAAATTTCATTTATTTGCGTGATAAGATTGAGTTTTAAAGCATTCGTGTTTTATATATCCGTTAAAGGGTGATACTTGTTAGGAATTGTTTATATTTCCTTAGGATTTAGGAATTGGGAGAAAGCATATTAAGTATTTTTGCTTATAATTGTGTTTTATATTCAAGCATTGACTGCTCATAGATTGGAAGAAAAACTTTGGTGTCATTTACCGAGCCTAGGCAAAGCCTTTCATGTGTCTGAGTTGTCACTTGAAAATAAATTTTCTCATTACTAGTAGAAATGTGTAATCTGGCTGCCTAGTAAGCTGTTAGCTTATCGTTGGTGTATTTTGCATAGGATCTTTGCCCTTTTTGGTAACACTCCAGAATTTTACTTACGACATTTTATTTGTGGGTACTGCCATATACGCGCTCATACGCAGGCACGACCGCGATACTGTACTTGTTCGTATTACTTACGACATTTTATTTGTGGGTACTGCCATATATGCGCTCATACGTAGGCACGACCG
>JAXCGZ010000846.1:0-12500 GCA_037179515.1 Halocaridina rubra
AACAACAACTGGGAAGGCTCCAACTGATATGATGTTTAACCGTAACGTTCGGGGGAACTGTAGAAAAAATTAAACCTCAAGAAAAAAGGGAGAAGGCACTGTAGGAAGAATGCAAATTTGAAAAATCAGAATATAATGTAGATAATGCAGATTTTGTTAAAAATTATGGTTAAGGTAAGCCATGGTTAGAAGGTAACATCTTAGAAGTACTTGGTGTTCGTAACTACAAAGAACAACATAAAAATAATGGTAATATAGTCTTGAAAAGACATTCAGACCAACTTATGTCTAAATATACTCCTAGTGTAGAAGACAGCATTTTTCACAGTAATAATCAAAATTATGATGGTACTTGTAAGATAATTTTGCCTTCTATTCCAATTAGTCTTACATTAAATTCTAATGAGATTAATGAACCATACAGCAATGTTATAAATCCTAATAGATGAGAGTTTGATAACTCCATGCATGCTCCCAAGATAGTGCCAGAACCAGTACCACTTCGTAGGTCTGGTAGAACTATAAATCCGCCAGAGCAGTTAGATTTATAAAGTAGGTTTATATTCAAAGTTAACTAGTAAAATAATTACAACCACTTGAGTATTTTGAAAATACAAGTTGAATTCCTTTTCTATGGGAAAAGGAAATGTAAGACTTGAGGTATAATTATTTATTATTGTTTCTTATTATATTTGCTAATTGCTTTCTTATTAGTATTTATTTCCTATTATATAGAGTTTAATTCCCTTATTGAGACATTCAAGTACTTATACTTAAACTGAGTCACTAAATAGCACTTATATGGAGATGAAAAATTCTGTGTGAAGCTTAATTAAAAGTTTTTCTCTTTTTTTCCCCTCTTTCTCGTCTTCTTTCTATATTCTGTGAGAGGGAGAACATAAAAATGGCCCCATCTCTGTCCCAAACCTCTCCCATCCATGGGTCGGTAGGAGGGGTAGCTATTAGGAGACTTAAACAGAAAATCAAGAATTTAGAGGATATGGTTATAAGCCTTGATGATAAAATTCGGAATATGGATGGAGAAATGAAAGAGAATGAAACACTCAGAGAGCAAATAAGATCTTTGGAGGAAGCAAATAAAGCACAAGGGCAGGAGAGAAAGGAACTAGAAAAAAGAATAAAGAAGCTGGAAGGGGAAGAGAGTCAACTAGAATCTAGAATTTCTAAACAAGAAGATAAAAACAAACATCTGAATGACAACCTAAAGGAATTAGATGTTAGTTCACTGCTCTCTTCTGAGAGAGACGAGATTGCTGCTTGGAATGTCCAGATTAAGGAAAACATTGAACAGTTCAGAAAAGAGTTCCAGGAGCTGAATATGGAAAATGATGTCATGAAAACTTCCTTTGCTGATGCACTAAAGGGGAATGTGGCAGTAAAAGAGGCTGTAAAGGTGGTGGCACTGGAAAACATACAAACAGTTGACTATAAAGAGACAGTAATCGAAAAAATGAAAGACGTTGTGATGGAAAGGGCAAACCCACTCATCAGACAGGCACTTGATAAGGAGAAGACATTGGTAATCTCAGGCATAAGCGAATCCCAGGAGCCAACATGGCAGGGGAGACTTGAAGAAAATAAAGCTAGGGTTGTAGACTTGATAAGAAATCTTGGAGTAGTATGTGGTCCTGAGGATATTGTAAACATACACCTTCTAGGTAAATATTCGAGGGAAGGAAAGCCGAGACCAACAAAAGTAACCTTTGAGAGAGGGGAAACATGTAGGGAAATATTGTTGAGAAAAAAAAGTCTAAAAGACCTTCAAGAATTCAAAGAAGTGTTCATTAGTCGATACAGAACACAGGAAGAGATGGGAAAGATCAAAAACTTGTTGCAAGAGGCAAGAAGGTTAAATGATGAAAGAAATGAAGAAGAGAAGAAAAATTTTCATTACAGAGTTCTTCCAGACAAAAGGGGAGATAAAGAAGATAATGACAGAAGATCAGGGGATGGGGCCTCATTAAGATTGTTATACACAAATGCTGATGGATTAGCTGGTAAGGCAGTAGAATTAAAAGATAGGATTCACAACAGTAAGGCAGATATAGTAGCAATTACAGAGACTAAGTTGAGTGAGGACATAAACAGTGTCACAGTTTTTCCTAAGGGCTTCAGAATACTAAGGGTTGGAAGATCTGAGAGGACTGGTGGAGGGATAGCACTGCTCATAAGTGAAAGGATTCAAGTCGAAGAAATAAACTTGGCCATAGAAAGTGAGTTCAAGGAATTTCTTGTTGCTCGCATAAATACTGGGTCAGAGAGCATTATAATAACTGTTGTATACAACCCACCAAGAAACCAAAATAGGCTTGAAGTTTATGAGGAAAGTCATATAGGTACTATTGAAGTCATAAACTCAGTTGTTAACATGGCACGGGAAAAAAAATGTAGGATTTTGATTATGGGAGATTTAATCATAAAGAGATAGATTGGATAAATCTTGACCCACACAGTGGTGAGGACTCATTCGGGGCAAGATTCCTAGATTGCGTACAAGGGAATTTCCTACACCAACATGTAATGGAACCAACAAGGGCCAGGGGTGGGGATGAGCCATCACTACTTGATCTAGTGTTCACAGATAATGTGTTGGATATTGAAAAAATTGAGTATGAACCACCAATTGGAAATAGTGACCACTGTGTGTTGTTGATGGAGTATATCATTGAAGATATTCTTCCTGAGAGTAAAGGCACTGAGGACATGAGGAGGAACTATCCAAAAGGAGATTACATCAAAATGAATAAGCTTTTTGCAGTTATTGACTGGAGAACCTTATTTTACAACAAATCTGTACAAGAAATGTATGACATCTTTTGTGAGAAATATGGGAAGATAGTAGATTGCTGCATACCTGTCACCAAAGTAGGTGTAATTCATGCCAGAGAGAAATGGTTCGATAATGAGTGTAAAAGAGCTAAGGAGTGGAGAGACAAATGCTGGAATAGGTATAGGAGGAGAAAAAACATAAATGCCTGGCAAACCTACAAAAGAGCAAGAAATGACTACCTAAGTAAAAGGAGAGAGGCAGAGAGAGACTATGAGAGGGACATCACCAGGAAGGCTAAAGAAAATCCCAAGCTTTTCCACAGCTTTATCAGAGGAAAGCTGAAGGTAAAAGAACAGGTTTTTAAGGCTAAAGAGAGAGGATGGAAGCATCACTGAGATGGATGAAGAGATCTGCAAAGAACTGAACAAGGAGTTTCAGTCAGTATTTACAGTAGAAAATACCCCACCCCCTCCGATTGCAGTGTTAGAAGCTCAAGGGCCGGTATTAAAGAACATCAACCTTACAGCCACAGAGGTATGCAAAGCGCTGATGGATTTAGATGTTCATAAAGCTACAGGTCCTGATGACATATCCCCTCATGTGCTTAAAAAATGCGCAAACACAATATCAGTGGCACTAAGTATCATATTTAAGGAGTCACTGGAGCCGGGGAAGATTCCAAGATGCTGGAAACAAGCAAATGTGATACCTATCTTCAAAAGGGGAAGGAGGCATACGGCTCTGAACAATAGACCAGTTTCCTTGACCAGCATAGTTTGCAAAGTTATGGAGAAACAACTAAGGAAACATATCTCTCTTCACTTGGAATCCTTCAACTTTTTGTCAGTGAGGCAACATGGCTTCAGAGAAGGTAGATCAACAGTAACAAACTTATTAGAATTTTATGATGAGGTAAGCCAAATCTTACAGGAAAGAGAGGGCTGGGCAGATTGCATATTCCTAGACTTCCAGAAAGCGTTTGACACTGTTCCACATGGGAGACTTATTAGGAAGCTGCAATCAATGGCTAGAATAGGTGGAAATGTTTTGGAATGGATAAAAACTTACTTAGAAGGAAGGGAACAGAAGGTTAGAGTAAGACACTCAGTGTCTGAATGGAGAAGAGTTAGTAGTGGAGTTCCACAGGGTTCAGTTTTAGGGCCACTTTTGTTCCTTGTATATGTAAATGACCTACCAGAGTCTGTAAATTCATTCATGAATATGTTTGCAGATGATTCAAAGATTGTGAAGAAAGTAAAAAAACGAGAACAATGGTAGAGAACTTCAGGAGGATCTAAATAATCTGCATGAGTGGTCAGAAAAGTGGCTAATGAAATTCAATACCTCAAAATGTAAGGTAATGAGAATGGGTACAAGTGCAAGAAGGCCCAAGCTTGACTACTCGGTGGCTGGAGTACAACTTCAAGAGACAGAAAATGAGAGAGATCTAGGAGTAAACATACTGGCAGATTTGTCTCCAGAAATACATATAAATGGCATAGTAAGGGCAGCATATGCATTCTTATCAAATGTAAGGGTAGCCTTCAGGCACATGGACAAGGAAATGTTCAGAAATATTTCTGTAACCTATGTGAGGCCAAAACTCGAATATGCAGCCCCCTTTTGGAATCCGCACTTGAAAAAGCACATAGCTAAGCTTGAAAAAGTTCAAAGACATGCCACGAAACTGGTGCCAGAAATACGCAATCTCAGTTATGATGAGAGGCTGAGGGAATTAGACTTACCATCACTGGAAGCTAGAAGAGTGAGGGGGGATATGGTGACAGTCTTTAAATTCCTTCATGGTTATGATAGAGTGGATAGGGATCGATATTTTGATATGGCTGGCTCTAGAACTAGAGGTCATAGTTTGAAGCTTCGTAAGAAAACTTCTTTGCAGGATGTAAGGAAATACTTTTTCAGTGTAAGAGTAGTTGATAATTGGAATTGGCTAAGCGAGGAGGTAGTTAATGCTATCTCAATCCATAGTTTTAAGGACAGGTATGATAAGTATCACTAAGTATAAAATGGAACCGATCAGGAGACGGGAAGTGTTCATATGTTGAAATTAGTTCTCCAGCAAGATCTATAGCATCAAAGAGTGAAGCATTTTCTTTCAAACTTTGAGAGGCTTTGCACCATCTTCTAAGTCGTCTATATGCATGTATGCGCCACATACATTTGTTGCTACCAAAATACCCTCTATTGCGCCCACTAAATAGAATTTTACATCTCGGTTAAGCAACACAGATCAGAAAGACATATTCAGTTCATCAACTCTTCTGGACATTCTAGACAACTCTGGACATAGGGACATTGCTGTTACTGTAAAGGCACAAGGGTTTCTGTGGTGTGTGTATCATTTTTGAGACAACTTTGCTTCGTAAAATTTTCAGAACTATTTTGGTATATTGATGATAGGCTCAACGTGTTCCAAAAAGTGTATGATATTCTACAGTGTTGCAAAGAAAAAAGCGATATGTTGCAATAATTTAACCATGGCACTGAATGCATGTGAGCTTATCTATATCCAGAAAAAGTGACAGTGACAACCAAAGGTGTAAAACTCTTTGGTTTAAGGATGGTAATACACAAAAAAACTAACCGTGGATTCTTTCAAGATACAGTAGAGAGTTTATGCATGCACACTGAGGACAGTTACTCTTCACTTTCAAAGCTTAAATTCTTATAACTCTTTTGGCTTGAAAAATGTGAAAAGTACAAATTTAAATTCCCTAATCACGTGCTAACTAAGATGAAAGTTTTATATGGCTCATATTTTGATTATATTTGCTAGAAAAATAAACTTCTTGTACTGTATGCAGCTATGAGTTTAAAAAAAGCAATGTGCTTGAACTAATGAGTTGATAGTACAAAAAGTGTCACATCAGATTTCGCATTATTTTAACCAAATTCTAATCATGCATTGCAATACGGTTTCAGTAGGACCAAAAACTTTTTGCCTTGAAAATAATAAATACTCGCTTCTGCTGACCACAATGCCAGAAGCGACTAAAATGGCCTTAGCTTACTATACCGAAATTTAGCGCACTAATGCATGAGGCAAATAGCTCGTTATATGCTGAGATCATACAACGGTTTGCACCCCGATAACGAAGATATATATATATATATATATATATATATATATATATATATATATATATATATATATATATATATATATATATATATATATATATATATATATATATATATATATATATATATATATATATATATATATATATATATATATATATATATATATATTATGCTGGAACGTCTGGGTAATGAAGCCTCTCGTACTCTAGCTAGCGTTTGTGTGTCTGACATGCCACATGATAAACCTTTTGATGACGTAGTTAAGCTGTTAAAGCAACATTTTATTATTAGACCTTCATTTCATAGGGGTTTGATTACATTTCGACAACGTAAAAAACCTGGGTAAAAGTCTGCCCAGTCTTTATGCTGACCGGAAATCGCTTGCAAGAAATGGTAACTTCGGTGACCAGTTTGATGCCAGTGTACATAACGAATTATTTATGCCCAATGACAGAAACGTTTATTTCGAACTTGGCAGCTGAGAACTTATATTTGCAAGTGATGACGTCTGCTGCCACACTTCTTGAGTGTATTTTAAGTTCTGAAAAGATTTTTAGTGGTGAAAACTTCCAACAGGAGTTAATGCTTTAAAGTTGAAATCACCTACTCACAGGAAATATGTAAGTTACCGACATTATGGTTTCCCACATCGCACTTAGGACTGAAGATTTTCTCTCTTATCCTGTTCAGTGTGCAACAGGAAAGGGCACCTGAAACAAGTCTGTCATTTTAAGAAGGAATCTAATAGCAGTGCTAAAAGTTCTCATAGTAGGTGGGTCCATAGCGTAGGTCAGATGAGTGATTTTTCGGACAACTCTGTCAAAAAGAAGACGGAAAGTAAGGAGAAAACAAATGCTGTGTTTGAAGAAACAATCACTGAAGAGGATGGCGATAACAATCTCCTCCTGAATTTGGCAGATACCGATGCTTCAAAGGATGAAGATTGTTTATTCAGTGTAAAAGATCCTCCTTCAAGAAAAAAAATTAGCTGAAATTTAAATGGAAAAAATCCGTTTGAAGTTAACAGTGGGTTTCCACCTTAGGTTGTGAGTGGGTTTATAGACTGGCCTTATCTGTGTAAGCTTGTAGTAAAACTCTTAAAGCTTATAATAATGGAAATGTCACAGTTGCTGGAAAAGTGTATGGAAGTGTCAAATACAATAATAGTTGCACCAGACAAGGTTTTTATGTAGATGAAGATGATAATCCCTTTTCGTGTGATAGAAATTTAATGACCGCGATTGAGATTGCTTTAGTTGGAGTAGTAAAAAACTGCAGTAACATCATGAACAATGTAATGGATTTTAAAAGGCAATTAGAAAATTATGAAGCTGATCCGAAATTACCTCATCTTAAAAGTGGTGCAGTACCCAAGTTTCAGAAAGCAAAGACTGTGCATGCACACTAGAGAAAACTAGTCTAGTGAAGAAGATTTAGAATAGTTTCTTGCCGAGGATATTATTAAACCACTAAGTTTTAGTGCCTAGGCAGCACCTATTGTTGCAGTTTTGAATGGTGATGAGATTCTGTGGTGTTTTTAAATTCCTAAATCCTCATGTATTATGTGATAAATGCCCATTACTAAAGTCGAATGAAATCTTAAATATAGTTGGCAAAATTATACTCTTCTCTAGACTTGTTCTCAAGAATGCATACTCACAAGTGCCAGTTTTTATTTATTTTTTATTTTTTTATGAGTGTGACACAGGGACAGGCAAGAGAACTGCCCACATCAAAAAAAGGGCTGGGCTCAAAGAAAATATTAAGATGAAGAAAAAGAGAAAGTTAAGGACAATGCAGAGATGAGGTAATGATGCACAATAGGAAAAAGACGGTTTGCAAGAATAGTCGAAGCACTGAGGACCTAGAACTGTGGCAGGATTAGGCCCTAAGATGACGATATCCGTTTTTTAAAGGAAGATAGGTTATATGAATTATGAAAGACAGAAGGAGGAAGAGAATTGATGATGATTCCAGAAGTTGCTTATAATTAATACTCATAAGAGACTTTTTAAGTATAAAAGCTTCCCTTTCTTCCTTGCATAATCACCTGCCACTTTTCAACGTTTTATATTCTAAGTATTGTTGGCCTTTGATGGCGTTGTGGCATTTCTTGATGATATTCTGATCCGAGACTAGGCACAAGAAGAACATGACAGGATACTAGACAAGATTTGGGGGAAATTTCAAAAACATAACATAGCTATAAATATAAAGAAGACAATTTTGAATACTAATGCTATTGAGTATTTGGGTTATTTTATTTCTGGAGATGGAATTAAACCTTCACCCAAGAATCTTTCTGCTGTTTTAGATTCACCCCTTTCAAGATCTGTCAGTGATGTATAAATCATCTTAGGGATGGTAAGCTACTACAGAAGATTTGTTCATGAATTTTGTAGTGTCCCGGCTCCCTGATATGATTCATTAATAAAAAGGTGCCAAAAATAAATGGTCTCCAATAGAGGCTATGCTTTCAGTAAAGTCAAAGCAGAGTTATCCAAGTCAGACGTGTTTGCTAACTTTAATGGAAATTATCCTGTTATTGTGGAAGTAGATGCTTCTTTTGTAGGAGGGGTTGGTTGTATGGTAATGCAAGATATTAACTGTATTACAAAACCAGTATACAGTATAATGTTAGCAAAGAGCTTTCTGCTGCAGATTTAAATTGCTCACAATTGGACAAGGAAACTCTTGCTTTAGTTTATGTTGCAACAAGCTTTGAATATTTTTGTTTGGTCGTAAATTTGTGATCAGTACTGATCACAAAGCCTTGTTTGGATTGATCGGAAGAACAAAATGAATTTCGGTAAACACCAAGGCCAAAATGCAGTGCTAAGCTCTTCTTATTGTTCCAGTATGCTTATAAATTGATATTTAATGCCGGAAAAGACAAAGTAGTGGCTGATTCACTGAGACGTTTGCCAGTGCCAGATACTGATTAGGATTCTGGTACCCCATATGAAGACATTCATGTTATTAAGGCTTTGAATAATGATAACATATCTTTGATATTGTCAATACTAGATCTAAGCATGACCCTGTCCTAAGTAACGTTATTAATTGCGTTAAGTATGGGTGGATATATGATCCCATGTTGCATGAATATGCTACATTTAAATATGATTAAAGCACTTATGATGATGTTGTTTTGAATAGGAACCGAGTAGGTATACCTGCTGATATGTGTTGTTCCATGGTCATATTGGAATTGGCGCAATGGAAACGGAAGCTAGCAATTGAGCCTGGTGGCCAAAATTGGATCAGAACATCTTAGAAGTAACTAGGTTATGGGAGTTTTGTTTTAAGAACTTTCAGACTCCACAGGCTATAGTATTATAATGGCCCAAAACGAATAAGTCGTGGAGCAGACTTCACATAGATTTACATATCCAACTGGTGATTGTTATAGGATTGTTGGAGGATGGGCTGTGGCACTCCAGCAGTGCCATCTGAACGGTCGCTAGCTCCCTCGGCATTGCCCATAGAGCAAAGTAATCCCCTTATTGTTTCTTTTTTTTTTATGTCGGCTACCCTCCAAAATGAATGAAATGAATGATGTAACTAAATCAACCACATCAACAGTAACCAATGCTAGGTTACGGCAAAGTTTTTGTAATTTTGGTGTGCCAGACATAATTGTAACAGAAAATTCTCCTTATTTTGGTTCACAAGAGATGGAATTTTTCCTGAGGAAGAATGGAGCATCATATACTCCTTCTAAAGGCTTGGCCGAAAGGGCAGTAAAGACATTGAAGGAAGCCTTAATAAATTTACTGATGGAGATATCGATACCAGAGTATGTACATTTGTGTATGATTATAGATGATCGGTACATTCTGCCATAGGTAAAGCTCGAGATGATTTAAAATTTAATCGTGATATCGGATGGTCAGTAGAGTAAATAAAACCTCACGAAATGAGGGAAGAAGCATTGCAGAAAGATTGCATATTTGAAGTCTGAGAATAATGTAGATGACCCAGTCTTTATTAAATATCATGGTTGAGGTAAACCCTAGTTAGAGGGTAAAATCCTAGAAGTATTGGGTGTCCGTAACTATAAATTACAGCTTAGGAATTTTGGCAATATAATTTGGAAAAGACATTCTGATCAGATAATGCAAATATTCTCTTATTCATGTTCAGAGGAATGTATTTGGCCTGGTAGTAACCAGAGTGATGATGGTAATTATTTTCCAATTTTGCCTTCTTTCCTCCGAGGGTTACTTCAGCAAGTGATCTCGGTAATAAAGAAAATAACAGTGCTCAAGAATCTGAAGTTAATGTCGGAACCAGTGCCCCTACTTAGGTCTAGTCGCACTGAAAGCCCCTGATCTTGCAAATTTGTATTCTGTATGTGAAGTTTATATTCTTTAATTGTAGACTGACATATATAGTACTTTTTGTTTAAAAAAAAGGGGGATGTAGGAATTTAGATTTATTTAATTTATATAATTATGATTAGTTATTATTATCTTTTGTTTTACACAGATATATGACAGTCTGGAAAGTTTCTGTAAATAGTTTTGGTTTTCAATTCGAAGTAGACGATTCAGTTATGTTATATAGATATTGCTTATACTTTTAATGTTTTTTTTTTTTTTTTTTGGGGGGGGGGGGGCTTTACGTAACTGTAGTTACGTAAAATAAGCACTATGAATTTTAAGAAAGAGTAATATTGAATATCCCTTAATAACAAAACACATTATGTAAGAGGCAAGGTAGTATGTTTGACATATTTTGATTAGGAATTCAGTTTATATATATATATATATATATATATATATATATATATATATATATATATATATATATATATATATATATATATATATATATATATATATATATATATATATATATATATATATATATATATATATATATATATATATATATATATATATATATATATATATATATATATATATATATATATATATATATATATATATATATATATATATATATATATATATGTATATATATATATATATATATATATATATATATATATATATATATATATATATATATATATATATATATATATATATATATATATATATATATATATATATGGAAATAAGTATAAGTTTCAATATGCAATCTGAACTTATTATGGAATTAGTCTAATGTTTGTTTGTTTATTAGTGAATTATGCTTATGGCAGACCGGAATGTTTCAGGTTAAGCATGGTAAGCGCAATATGCAGTATGCACACTTGTGGGCAATTAAGTACCCTAGGGATATACCAGTTCTGCAGAGTGATGCATTCTTGTAAAACTGATGAACCATTTGGATGTGACTTTAATTTTATTAAATATTCAAAATTTCTTGAAAATTATATTCATGGAGGTTTCGTTGCAAATGTTCATGAGAGTAAAGAAAAGCCCCATAAAACAAGAAATGTACTGTGAAGGTATTTTAAAGTTGTTGTTTTTTTTGTCTTAATGTAAACCTAGCTAGTCTGTTCCAAATTAGACTAGTGCCAAGCGCATCATAAGGAAAAGGGAAAGTCATTCTTTGTGGCATTTTTTTTTATTTGTATTTACATAAAACTTAGAATAAAGGGAGAGGGTGAGGGGCGCCTTTATGATGTCTCAGTTGCTGATTGAAATTGGCTGCAGCGGCTGCGGCTGTGTACTGAGATGGATAATGGAATGCAGCTGCACTCTTCATTTCCATGGGAAAATGCTGACTGCTCATTATCATCTCTCCTCCACCCATGACCGTGCTGTAAAACAGAATAATAAAAATGAATTCTTTGTGCAAGACTGAATGTACAAGAGACAGTTTTCTTTCCTTAAATAGGAAGCCATTCCCGGCTGGAAACGGTACGGAGCTCCCAACTGCAATGTCGGAATGATTCAGAATGGCCAACACAAAGCTTGTCATTGTCTTTTTAATCAAGTATATTCTGGCAAGACAGAAGAAATTAGGAAAATTTGCTATCCTCTCATTCACTTATTCATTTTAGTTGCATTTTAAGTGTAATATATATATATATATATATATATATATATATATATATATATATATATATATATATATATATATATATATATATGTGTGTGTGTGTGTGTGTGTGTGTGTGTGTGTGTGTGTGTGTGTGTGTGTGATTACCTAATTGTGTTTACGGGAAAGAGTGTGTGTGTGTGTGATTACCAAGTTGTGATTACCTAATTGTGTTTACGGGAAAGAGCACAAAGCTCGTATCTTCCCGGCTCTTGATCGGTTCGATTTTGTTCTTAGTGATACTTATCATACCTGTTTTTAAAACTATGGATTGAGATAGCATTAACTACCTCCTCACTTAGCCAATTCCAATTATCAACTGCTCTTACACTGAAAGTATTTCCTTACATCCTGCAAAGAAGTTTTCTTACGAAGCTTCAAACTATGACCTCTAGTTCTAGAGCCAGCCATATCAAAATATCGATTCCTATCCACTCTATCATAACCATGAAGGAATTTAAAGACTGTCACCATATGCCCCCTAAATCTCCTAGCTTCGAATGATGGTAAGTCTAATTCCGTCAGCCTTTCATCATAACTGAGATTACGTATTTCTGGCACCAGTTTCGTGGCATGTCTTTAAACT
>JAXCGZ010000846.1:17500-22500 GCA_037179515.1 Halocaridina rubra
TAGAAATTATATCACTGGTCATGAAAACCCTTTAACATGAAGCATACTTTTGAGCACTATATTTCCAAACTTGTGAATGAATGAAATACATATCGTTCGGTCACATTTTCCGCTCTGTACTACTATCATCAACATAGTTCTCTTTATATTGAACAGAATTTCAAGTACCTGTGTGCAGTAGAGAGGGATTTGCTGTGGCTGAGAAAATAGATGATGCATTATTATTGGAAGAAAACATGGACATCATCTGGTTTTGGATGTTGGCTTGAGCCTGAATGGTCGACTGAAGGTTTCCTTCAGCCATATTTCCTCCAGAGGCATTTCCTCCGCCTCCATTTTCTCCTCCTCCTCCAGTAGGGATTTGCGAGTTTGAATGCCCTGTTCGAGACCAAGTGCTGCCATCTCCTGTTGGATACTTATTGTATTAATCATTACACCTGCCATCGGGAGTTTTGCATTCCACTTTGAGGTTACATCTAATTTTAAGATATGGTGATATATATATATATATATATATATATATATATATATATATATATATATAATATATATATATATATATATATATATATATATATATATATATATATATATATATATATATATATATGATTTCACTAATATCAAACGAGAATAAAGTTTGCATCCCTGCATTGCAGAACACTTTAACTCTAATAAAAATAATAATAATAATAATAATAATAATAATAATAATAATAATAATAATAATAATAATAATAATGATAATAATAATGATAATAATAATAATAATATCTTTATTATTATTATTATTATTATTATTATTATTATTATTATTATTATTATTATTATTATTATTATTATTATTATTATTATTATCATTATCATTATTATTTTTATTATTATAATTATAATTATTATTATTATTAGCATTATTATTTAAAAAGACGGATTGTAGGAGTTAACATGCTCAGGTATAAACATCCTCACTGTTTTCATTGCATTAATAAATAGCTTGCGGCCTACCTCTGAATCATCATCAAAAGATGAAATTTGAAAGTTTGCATTGGCTTTCTGAGGATAGTTAAGGCGTGCATTGAAAGCTAAGACTATACTTTTTTTTTTTTTGAAGTTATAAGGTAGTTCATGAATATTTGTGTTCTTTTTGTGAAATGTGACTATGCATATATATATATATATATATATATATATATATATATATATATATATATATATATATATATATATATATATATATATATATATATATATATATATATATATATATATATATGGAGGCTATGATATTATGGAATGAAAGAGAGTATATGGATTTTAAATTATTAATAAGCATTCCAACTTGCTTACCATTTCCTTGGTTGGCCATAGCTGTTGCGGCTGCATTCGTGTGGTCTTGGTGATTAGTGTAATGGTGAGTGCCAGACAGAGGCATGGTCGCGTTTCCAGTAGTAGCTGAAGATAGGGTTGCTGGCACAGTCACAGGTGGTTGAAGGGTGGGGGGCAAAGCTCCTCCTGGGTAAGTAGAAGATGTCATTGCCAAAGCGTTCAGAGCTGTGACACCCATTCCTTGTCCAGTCATTTGCTTCCTCCATCGAGCTCTACGGTTACTAAACCACACCTAAGATATAAGATGAGAGAAAATGAAAAAAAAAAATTGATTCCCTTAGAAACAGCTTGATTGATATTAAAAGAAGCTACAGTTAGGAAACATGCAGTTACTCTTTTCTCGAATATATCTATTAGTACAAAGTTGGAGGAAGATAAAGATCGATGTCAAGCGTTAAATGAGGGTGGAGGAGCAGGGATGCAGTTAGGGAGAGATCAGTGAAAGTGGAGTCCTGATGACGTTGCTTTTGCACTTTTCAGGATACTAGGGATTCTCCTTATGGTGTCTCCCTTGGCAGTTCAAAGGGAGTTTTACCTTCACATTAAGCTTGCCGCTGCTGCACATTACATATTATAAAAGAAAGTTACTCGTGGGTCTTGTGATGTCCAAGGATCTATCTTTAAAGTATTTGAGTGCCTTTTGGCTATAGCCTTCAGCGTAAAAGCGCTCCACATCCCAAATACTAGTTCCGTGGATTGGGATCCAACAATATGTAGTATTAGTTCTCTATTGGCCACTGCCTTGCTCCATCTGAGAGTGGTGACACCCAGTTTTTTAATGTTTAAACGTTCAAAGGAAAGAGATTTCATCTCAGAACATCATCAGTATATGCTTATATACTTTTCTGTGGGGATTGCCCAATCATCTTTGCATCTGAGCAACCCTAATCTTCAGGGCGCTACTGATTATTTCATTAATCAGATTTGGTTTAATATTGCCCCTTTTTTTTCAATGAGCACAGACTCTTCTTGTCTGAGAAACTGGTAGGCCTGGCAGAATCCACATTCTTCATTAGGCTATATAGCTCCTGTTAGCGAGAAAAAATGGCCCAAGAGCAGGAGCAGGTGGATGTAGAATAATCTATACTTCGGCAGGAGACGGCCCTGAACTACTTTTTTTCCTTAACTTGAGGCCATTTCTCCTCAGAAGGAGAATCCCTCCTGGAATCCTACTTACGAAGGGAAAGACTGAATGAGTTAAATAAAAGCTGGGAAAAAGCCTGCACGTATACCTTAGAGTTGTATATAAGATATGTTACAATATATCCGGACATATCAATGTAATTGCAATATTGTTTTAGAAACAACGATATGATAGGCGATTATATGCAGCCTATACTTCGGAAGTGATTTGATTCCGCTAGGAGACGAGTTGTACATTATTCTTTAGAAGCCAGAGCACGACTGGTGTTTTTATTGTTGTCAATTGGAAATAATTATCCAAGCAAATATAGTATAATATTATACCCTATCTACTGGTATCTGCCTAACAAAATTTGTTGATAAGCAAGTCATACGGCCGGACAGACACAGTTTGGGTGCCTTGTTTGTAATTAGTCCATTGACGACATATTTGCTTTGACACTGATATTTGAAGGCCTCCGTGATTGCATTTACAAGTCCATGGCAAGAATTTCAATGTGTTCATGTCATTTTAAGAACGTCATAAAAATCTTAAAATGACTGCAGTTCTTGGTACATTGATGAAAAATTTACTTTGACAACGCCTAGAGTTTTACCCCTAATATATATATATATATATATATATATATATATATATATATATATATATATATATATATATATATATATATATATATATATATATATATATATATATATATATATATATATATATATATATATATAATATATATATATATATATATATATATACATGCATGCATGCATACATACATACATACATACATACATACATATCCCCCCTCACTCTTCTAGCTTCGAGTGATGGTAAGTCTAATTCCCTCAGCCTCTCATCATAACTGAGATTGCGCCTTCAGGCACATGGACAAGGAAATGTTCAGAAATATTTATGTAACCTATGTGAGGCCAAAACTCGAATATGCAGCCCCCTTTTGGAATCCGCACTTGAAAAAGCACATAGCTAAGCTTGAAAAAGTTCAAAGACATGCCACGAAACTGGTGCCAGAAATACGCAATCTCAGTTATGATGAGAGGCTGAGGGAATTAGACTTACCATCACTGGAAGCTAGAAGAGTGAGGGGGGATATGGTGACAGTCTTTAAATTCCTTCATGGTTATGATAGAGTGGATAGGGATCGATATTTTGATATGGCTGGCTCTAGAACTAGAGGTCATAGTTTGAAGCTTCGTAAGAAAGCTTCTTTGCAGGATGTAAGAAAATATTTTTTCAGTGTAAGAGTAGTTGATAATTGGAATTGGCTAAGCGAGGAGGTAGTTAATGCTTTCTCAATCCATAGTTTTAAGGACAGGTATGATAAGTATCACTAAGTATAAAATGGAACCGATCAGGAGACGGGAAGATACGAGCTTTGGGCTCTTTCCCGTAAACACAATTAGGTAATCACATACATACATACATACATACATACATACATACATACATACATACATACATACATACATACATACATACATACGTACATGCATACATACATACATATATATATATATATATATATATATATATATATATATATATATATATATATATATATATATATATATATATATATATATATATATATATATATATATATATATATAGCTGTATGTTAATTTATTCATTTATTTTAGGGATTAAAACTACTTTTCTGTCAGATTCATGTTGCTACACTACAATGTATGAGTAAGTTTCAAAGTCTATGAGAGACATTTTGTTCGAGAATATTTCTGTAATTCGGTAATCCTCTCGTGACTGTTTTAAAACATTAGGAAAAGTAAAATACATAAAAGCGAACTTGATCCTACCTCGTTTTGTGGCGAAAAGTAAAACTTATTTAATGACATGACACTGGAAGATACAGTAGGAGCGTCTGTCATTTTCTAGTCACTGCCAGTTACGGCAGACATACTTCGTACACGAATAGGAATGGTAGTTTTTTTTTTTTTATAGAGCAGGTATAGTAATGAGTAAGAAAGTGCAAGTTTTGATAACTTGCATTACTCTGAATCAGTCTTACCCAATACATGCTACGGTAGCAATTATGTAAAACTTATAATTTGATAATAAAAGGAAGAAATGAGTTTATTTTCAGAAATTACGTCTTACCCATGTCTCAACTTCATATGTCTACATACTAAAGAAAAAAATATATATAAAAATGAAGATAAAGAATATGGAGATGAATATGAGAGTAGAAATAAGGAAGAGAAAACATATGAATGAGAAATAAAAAAATAGTAATAATAAGAATGAGAAATAGGAAAAACAGGAAGGTGAAGAGGAAGAAGAAGAAGAAGAAGGAGAAGAAATCTAAAATTAGGAGTGTTTTGCCCACACAACTTTTATATATAAGGAATTAGTTGATGTATGGCTTCAGTCCTCAGTGCACTGTCTACCACCCACCCACAGACATCCTTCTTTCTTGTTATCTATTCTATTATTTTAT
>JAXCGZ010000846.1:30000-38068 GCA_037179515.1 Halocaridina rubra
TGGAAGAGGAATATCTTTGTTTGTTGAAAATATTAAGGGTGAAAAAATTGATATTGCTATAGGAAGAGACTACAGGGATTTGTTTATTGAGGCTCATGTAATATATGAGTTAAGTTCTTCTTGTCTGTAATGCATCAAGAACTCGATAGATACTTCGAGATTACTCTTTTAGTAATAAGAGTACATTTAAAGTGATAAATACGGTTGTGGATACTGAATTTTTGAGAAAATGCATGGCTGTAATGGTAAAAACTTAAAATTGAGAAACAGACTTAATTCACATAGAGAGGAAGATTTCTTGAGTAAAATTGTGAAATTGTGTGCAGTGAACTTTCTTAATATTAACATGTGCTGGAACCAACAAGTGCTAGGGAAGGAGGTAAACTTTCACTACCTGACGTATTCACAAACTACAGATTAGATGTAAATATGTTTTAGTATGTGCAATCTTATGAAAACGATATGACAGCTGTGTGTTGCTTATGGAGATTATAATCAAGACTGTTCTGCCTTAGCGTAGTCACCCAGGAAGAAGTAAGAATTAGCTATCCAAAAGGAAATGAAAAAAGATAAACTAAGCATTGCTAGTATTGACTGGTGGACCATTTTTAACTGTAAATCTGTACAGAAGATACTCATATATGATTTTTTTTTTTCGTGAGGAAAAAGAGGAGATTGACAACTGAAGCATATTAAGCAGGTATCATTTATGCCAAAGAGAAAGGGTTCTGTAATGAATGTAGTAGAGTGAAGAAAAAGCGCATACTGAAATAGGTTGAGAATCTATGAAAGAATATGTGTTGGAGGGAGTATAAAAGAGCAAGATAATGAGGGAGGTAGAGAGGACATACGAAAAGATCATTGCAAAGGGAGTTAAAAATCCAAAACTCTCCTACAACTTTGGTACTCAAGGAATTTAGTTTTATTTTAGCTGCCTTTTAGACGAAGTCTAAATGACAGCTATAATAAAGTAGTCTTTCAAAAATGAAAGCACATTAATATTTGGTGTGATAATATGCGTAGATTCTCTCTCTCTCTCTCTCTCTCTCTCTCTCTCTCTCTCTCTCTCTCTCTCTCTCTCTCTCTCTCTCTCTCTCTCTCTCTCTCTCTCTCTCTCTCTCTCTCTCACACACACACACAAACACACACTGAGTGTGTGTGTGTGTGTGTGTGTGTGTGTGTGTGTGTGTGTGTGATTACCTAATTGTGATTACCTAATTGTGTTTACGGGAAAGAGCCCAAAGCTCGTATCTTCCCGTCTCCTGATCGGTTCCATTTTTAGACTTAGTGATATTTATCATACCTGTCCTTAAAACTATGGATTGAGATAGCATTAACTACCTCCTCGCTTAGCGAATTCCAATTATCAACTACTCTTACACTGAAAAAGTATTTCCTTACATCCTGCAAACAAGTTTTCTTCCGAAGCTTCAAACTATGACCTCTAGTTCTAGAGCCAGCCATATCGAAATATCGATCCCTATCCACTCTATCATAACCATGAAGGAATTTAAAGACTGTCACCATATCCCCCCTTACTCTTCTAGTTTCGAGTGATGGCAAGTCTAATTCCCTCAGCCTCTCATCATAACCGAGATTGCGTATTTCTGGCACCAGTTTCGTGGCATGTCTTTGAACTTTTTCAAGCTTAGCTATGTGCTTTTTCAAGTGCGGATTCCAAAAGGGGGCTGCATATTCGAGTTTTGGCCTCACATAGGTTACATAAATATTTCTGAACATTTCCTTGTCCATGTGCCTGAAGGCTACCCTTACATTTGATAAGAATGCATATGCTGCCCTTACTACGCCATTTATATGTATTTCTGGAGACAAATCTGCCAGTATGTTTACTCCTAGATCTCTCTCATTTTCTGTCTCTTGAAGTTGTACTCCAGCCACCGAGTAGTCAAGCTTGGGCCTTCTTGCACTTGTACCCATTCTCATTACCTTACATTTTGAGGTATTGAATTTCATTAGCCACTTTTCTGACCACTCATGCAGATTATTTAGATCCTCCTGAAGTTCTCTACCATTGTTCTCGTTTTTTACTTTCTTCACAATCTTTGCATCATCTGCAAACATATTCATGAATGAATTTACAGACTCTGGTAGGTCATTTACATATACAAGGAACAAAAGTGGCCCTAAAACTGAACCCTGTGGAACTCCACTACTAACTCTTCTCCATTCAGACACTGAGTGTCTTACTCTAACCCTCTGTTCCCTTCCTTCTAAGTAAGTTTTTATCCATTCCAAGACATTTCCACCTATTCTAGCCATTGATTGCAGCTTCCTAATAAGTCTCCCATGTGGAACAGTGTCAAATGCTTTCTGGAAGTCTAGGAATATGCAATCTGCCCAGCCCTCTCTTTCCTGTAAGATTTGGCTTACCTCATCATAAAATTCTAATAAGTTTGTTACTGTTGATCTTCCTTCTCTGAAGCCATGTTGCCTCACTGACAAAAAGTTGAAGGATTCCAAGTGAAGAGAGATATGTTTCCTTAGTAGTTTCTCCATAAGTTTGCAAACTATGCTGGTCAAGGAAACTGGTCTATAGTTCAGAGCCGTATCCCTCCTTCCCTTTTTGAAGATAGGTATCACATTTGCTTGTTTCCAGCATCTTGGAATCTCCCCCGACTCCAGTGACTCCTTAAATATGATACTTAGTGCCACTGATATTGTGTTTGCGCATTTTTTAAGCACATGAGGGGATATGTCATCAGGACCTGTAGCTTTATGAACATCTAAATCCATCAGCGCTTTGCATACCTCTGTGGCTGTAAGGTTGATGTTCTCTAATACCGGCCCTTGAGCTTCTATCACTGCAATCTGAGGGGGTGGGGTATTTTCTACTGTAAATACTGACTGAAACTCCTTGTTCAATTCTTTGCAGATCTCTTCGTCCGTCTCAGTGATGCTTCCATCCGCTCTCTTTAGCCTTAAAACCTGTTCTTTTACCTTCAGTTTTCCTCTGATAAAGCTGTGGAAAAGCTTGGGATTTTCTTTAGCCTTCCTGGTGATGTCCCTCTCATAATCTCTCTCTGCCTCTCTCCTTTTACTTAGGTAGTCATTTCTTGCTCTTTTGTAGGTTTGCCAGGCATTTATGTTTTTTCTCCTCCTATACCTTTTCCAGCATTTGTCTCTCCACTCCTTAGCTCTTTTACACCCATTATCGAACCATTTCTCTCTGGCATGAATTACACCTACTTTGGTGACAGGTATGCAGCAATCTACTATCTTCCCATATTTCTCACAAAAGATGTCATACATATCTTGTACAGATTTGTTGTAAAATAAGGTTCTCCAGTCAATAACTGCAAAAAGCTCATTCATTTTGATGTAATCTCCTTTCGGATAGTTCCTCCTCATGTCTTCAGTGCCTCTACTCTCAGGAAGAATGTCTTCAATGATATACTCCATCAACAACACACAGTGGTCACTCTTTCCAATTGGTGGTTCATACTCAATATTTTCAATATCCAACACATTATCTGTGAACACCAGATCAAGTAGTGATGGCTCATCCCCACCCCTGTGTGTGTGTGTGTGTGTGTAAACCTTTCCCTATGTAGTAAAGCAAACCTCTTAATAAATTGCTAAACTATAGGAAATGAACGCATTCTTCAGAATGTTTTTTGTTCATTTTAAACTTTGCTGAGAAGTTTGCTTCTTGTAAGACCTTTAATGGTGTAGATAGTAGCTCCTTGGCACATTAATTATGTTTTATGTTCGAATCCCGGCCCGGTGCAAAATATAGTTCATGTTTTCACATTTGTTAATGTTTTTATTTCATTGATATTGATAACTCTATATTATGGGATTTGAATCAAAAGCGAAAACGAAGCCACGAGTGGGGATGGGAAGAAGCTGTAAAATGAGCAAAGAGCATTCGGAAGAATGAGTTCATTCCCTACCTTAGCAGTTAGCTGAGAGAATTACTTCTTCTTTTAAGACCTTCTGTGGTGTAGTTGGAAGTGCCTTAGCACATCAAGTATATGTCTTAGGTTCCAACCCCGGCCAAGGGCAAAAATATTGTTTGCAAAGATTGTGAAAAAATTAAAAAACGAGAACAATGGTAGAGAACTTCAGGAAGATCTAAATAGTCTGCATGAGTGGTCAGAAAGGTGGCTAATGATATTCAATACTTCAAAATGTACGGTAATGAGAATGAGTACAAGTGCAAGAAGGCCCAAACTTGGCTACTCGTTGGCAGGAGTAGAACTTCAAGAGACAGAGAATGAGAGAGATCTAGGAGTAAACATTTCTCCAGAAATACATATAAATGGCATAGTAAGGGCAGCATATGATTTCTTAGCAAATGTAAGGGTAGCCTTCAGGCACATGGCCAATGAATTGTTCAGAAATATTTATGTGACCTATGTGAGGCCAAAACTTGAATATGCAGCCACGTTTAGGAATCCGCACTTGAAAAAGCACTTATTTAAGCTGGAAAGCCTTCAAAGACATGCCATAAAACTGATGCCAGAAATACGCAATCTCAGTTATGATGAGAGGCTGAGGGAATTAGACTTACCATCTCTCGAAGCTAGAAGATTAAGAGGGGATATGGTGACGGTTTTTAAATTCCTTCAGAGTTATGACAGAGTGGATAGGATCGATATTTTTATATGGCTTGCACTAGAACTAGAGGTCATAGTTTGAAGCTTGTAAGAAAGCTTCTTTGCAGGATGTAAGAGTAGTTGATAATTGGAATTCGCTAAGCGAGGAGGTAGTTAATGCTAACTGCTAACTAAATCCATAGGCTTAAGGACAAGTATGAGAGATATCACTAAGTACAAAATGGAACCGACCAGGAGACGGGAAGTTACGAGCTTGGGGCTCTTTCTCGTAAGCTCAATTAGGTAATTACATACATACATACATACATATATATATATATATATATATATATATATATATATATATATATATATATATATATATATATATATATATATATATATATATATATATATATATATATATGGTAAGGAAGCCCATCAGTGAAACAACACATAGAAAAAATAGCGCTATATTTCGGGTCCTAATTGGAAACTTCTCAAGCACAAGTGCTTGAGAAGGGGTCCAGTTAGGACCCGAAATATAGCGCTATTTTTTCTATATGTTGTTTCACTGATGGGCTTCCTTACCATTTAATGTTGTACGCTAACAGTTTGTGCTTTCTCATATATATATATATATATATATATATATATATATATATATATATATATATATATATATATATATATATATATATATATATATATATATATATATATATATATATATATATATCAACAGATTGGTGAAGTATTTTCAAGAAGTGTACTCATGAGTACTTGGGAAACTTTTCTAATTATTATCATATTTTTGGGTTTATTCATCTGCTTAAGCACCTCTATTATCCATTCTCTAACAACTAATAAAGGTGATCAAGGGAAGACTTCATTTATATTACAAAATAAAAAGGGTAAAAATGGTTCCTATTTCATGGCAGCAAATGACTGAATAGGGTTAATATAGCGCACAGTGTATTGTCTAAAGGGCGGTTTACACGGTCAAACGGTTCGTCGAACGCGGTTCGACAGACAAGTGTTTGAAGTGATGTTCGGATGTGTGAACGGGGTATTTGGTTGTCGAACACGTTCGACAAACGTGTTCGGCAACCAAGTACCCGGCTCACACGTTCGAACATCACTTCAAACACTTGTCTGTCGAACCGCGTTCGACGAACCGTTTGACCGTGTAAACCGCCCTTATGACTGGAAGTATTTTTGTGTGTTGGGTACATAAATATACAGCAGTCGTCTACACACGGACTGTGCCACGGACACCAGTATTGTTCTTGATACTTAGAAGTTACATTTTAGGGAGTACAGTATAGGCCTTGTGAAATATAGCTGCATAGGATTATCTCAATTTGCATGAGTAAAAACATAAAGAACTACAATAGAATATCGAAAAATTTTGATAGAATAGTGGCCAATTTATCTATTTGGTTTTGCTTATTTTGCTGGGGGGTTTTTCATGACCTTGTTCATTTATCTTTTCTCCATTACTTTTCGTTTTTGTTTCCTTCTTGCATAGGCTTTGTAATTCACGCTCTATTGTAGAGTTTTCTTCCTTCTGATTTTGTTTTTTTCTTATAGTGTTATAATCCCAAAAGTGTCTCACTACATTTTGCATGAGTGGACATATAAAATTAGTATATTATCTGTTTGTGTAGGTAAACAAACAAGTAAAGCCATGTGTAATAAATTCCAAATCTAAACTTCGGTCAGATAATTTCCTTAAGCTTTAAAGAGTGATATATATATGTATATATATATATATATATATATATATATATATATATATATATATATATATATATATATATATATATATATATATATATATATATATAGAGAGAGAGAGAGAGAGAGAGAGAGAGAGAGAGAGAGAGAGAGAGAGAGAGAGAGAGAGAGAGAGAGAGAGAGAGAGAGAGAGAGAGAATGCATTCCACCCTTTTGAATGAGGTGTGACCTAAGTTCCTCTCTTATAATTTCTACTCTCTGATTCTAGAGCAAGCTTTTTCATTGGGGGGCAATATATCCCCCTGGATGGTGAATATTTCACTGAATGGGGGTAAATTGTCCAAAACAAATAATTCTGTCTTTTTAAGGTTGTGACAATCATTTTGAAGGTGGAAATATTGTTTATTTTTTACATTTTAGAGCCCTTTCCTCAATCATCATGATTGCCAAAAAAGAAGTGTATAGACAGTATAAGTGGAGAAGTACTTGGTTTATGGCTATATAGAGATCCCATATGATCGGAAAAATCCCACGTGCCTTTTATACAATAACTTAATTACTAATGAAACTTTGAAGTAAAAGAGAATTTGAAAATATAACATCCTGATAATATGAACAATCCCACTGCCATATTTCGAACTTCTGAAGAAAACGTTTCATCATTTTATTTTCAAAAGTATAGAAAACCATGTGAAATTGCCTTCATTCTGTCTTATCATATATGGCGCAAATATTTTCAAAAATTGGTAGTGTACATTCAGTTGCCGAAAATGTTATTCGGCCTTCCATTCAATTCTCATGAAAACTATGTGGCATCAAAATTTAGTAAATATTTCAAAAGCATTGCTGCTCAGTAATGATTCAATCCTGAGAAAAGCTAATGAAGTTTCATATGACGTTGAAAGCCAGTTAGTTGAAAAATTAAGAAACAACAAAAAGTCTTAGTTAAAACTGACACAACTACAATGTCTCTTTCATAGATGATGACTGCAAATTGTGTGAGATGTTGGTGTTTGTGAAACTTTAGACACTAGCACTACCTGAATTATCTATTTTTGAAGCTGTAAAATCTTGGTGTGTCGATAGACAAGTGGCCTTTGAAAACATGGTATCCTGCACAGCGGATGGTACTCCATCCATGGCAACGGAAGGTGCTCTGGCCATGGGAGGTAAGCATAAGGGATTTGTTAATTGCTTAAAAGCTGTCATTCCACCGATTTATGCAGTGCCTTCTTTGGCAATACCGTCATCACTTAGTTTCTTACAATATTAGTCCTGATCTTCATGAGTCTTTGACAGTATTTATTAAAAAAGCTCGAAAGAAACTTACATGGCCAGTTTTGAAAACCTATTTGCTAAAAGAGTGCATTTCTTAGAAAGTGTATTGGAGGAAAACCAGGAAGAGGAAAAAAGAAACTGCAAATATGGCATCCACTTTTGAACATGGAGTATCCGAAAGTTCCATGAAATGTCACTCCAACTTAAGGTAAATAATGCAAGTTGCTAGATTGTAAATATGTTTGAAACTCTTGCAGAAAAAAAGCTTTAGTTAACGGTAATTATAGAACATCTCTTAGAACAAACTAATAAAAAAGAATACTTATTGAAAATGGAAAAAGAACTAAGTAGTCGATTATAAGTTTCATATTCATTCGAAGTCCATCCACGGATGATGGAGCTCATTGGCTGCGAAATAGAATCTGTCAGTGAATATTCAAGAGGGACTTATTGGACTGAAATGCAATAATAACGCAAGTACAAAATTGGAA
>JAXCGZ010000847.1:2500-12500 GCA_037179515.1 Halocaridina rubra
AACGTTAGTTTATTTTTTCTGTTGTTCATTTCATTCTTTTCCTTATGTTAGAATCTCACTTTTGCCTCGCAAAGAATGAGATATCGTTTTCAAAACTTCAAAAAAGTATTTGATAGTATAACATGCGAGTTGATATTTATTTTTGTTGCACTTATGAAGATTATGTTTTCTGTTGCATCCTTGAATCTTTCCTTATGAAAAGTAAAAGAACAGGGGCTATGGACTTGCGATACCATAATATATATAAAATATTAATTAGCAAAGCTATCGTATGAATCAGGAATGTAATGATTACTAAATATAAAAATAAATTTGGAGGTTTCTCAAATGTTAAATTCATAGTCTTGAACACTGCTTCTCGTTATGATTTCCCTGTCACTCTGTTCAAAATCTGTTCTGCATAATGTAATGAGGAAGATTCTATCGCTGGATCCTCGTTAGGAGTCGCTGTTGCATATTCATTTCTGGCATTTGCATATCACTTACTTAAAGGATATCTTGATGTAATCTAACTAAAACCAAGAGGAGAAAAGAAGGAATGAGAACTGATCTTCGGATGTAGTCTTCAGTAACAGTCATCCGATAGTTGAATGATCATTATGCAAGCGATGTCACAGACTGTTCATATAATTAGAGCAGGCGCAAGGATATAAAGCTTGAAACATAATTAGTGATTATGTTTTGTAGCAGATGTGATTTTCTGAGACTGGTTTGAAAGACATTATTATTATTATTATTATTATTATTATTATTATTATTATTATTATTATTATTATTATTATTATTATTATTATTATTATTATTATTATTATTATTATTATTATTATTATTATTGTTATTATTATTATTATTATTATTATTATAATTATTATTATTATTATTATTATTATTATTATTATTATTATTATTATTATTATTATTATTATTATTATTATTGTTATTATTATTATTAGTGTTATTGTTATTATTATTATTATTATTATTATTATTATTATTATTATTATTATTATTATTATTATTATTATTATTATTATTATTATTATTATTATTATTATTATTATTTTTATTACTATTATTATTATTATTATTATTACTATTATTATTATTATTATTGTTATTATTATTATTATTATTATTATTATTATTATTATTATTATTATTATTATTATTATTATTATTATTATTATTATTATCATTATTATTATTATCATTATTATTATAATTGTTATTATTATTATTATTATTATTATTATTATTATTATTATTATTATTATTATTATTATTATTATTATTATTATTATTGTTATTATTATTATTATTATTTTTATTATTATAATTATCATTATTATCGTTATTATTATTATTATAATGATTATTATTATTATTATTATTATTATTATTATTATTATTATTATTATTATAATTATCATTATTATTATTAGAGAGGTACATCAAACCACTTTGTGAGAGCTGAGAAGGGGAGAGACTTTGATACCTCAAGCATGAACTATTAAGCTGTTGGATTTTTTTTTTCCACAAGAAGGAGAGGGAGAGTAATCAGGGAGTGAAAAGATGAGACGAGGGATGATTAATACATTCCATTATTAAAAGGATATAATACCACGAAATATATCCTATAAATGTGTGGATAACGTCCTCCAAGCTTTTGCAAGAGAAGCTAATGGATATTTGCCTCCCATTGATAAGAATGGTTCATAGCCAATATTCTCCCAACCTTTTGGATTTTGTAAAGTATTCTCATTTACTCAATATGATTGAATATTTCACTGAACATTTTATCTTTACTTCTAAACAAACGATATGACATAATGAACATAGGTTTCCAGAATAACGTTTTCATATTCAGTTAGTAATATACTAACATCAAAGAGAGTATATAGAACACATTTTCTTTTCGCTACGTAAGAGCTGAGAACTTTCCAGCTGCACATGACAAACACGATTGCGTTAATTTCTTTAAGGATTCGGTTAAAAATATTGGCCTTAAAGGGATTTTGGAAAATGTGACGAAATTAATTAAATAGATGACTTACAATTATCATATGTAAGCGTTAGAAGCATTGAAGTTTTTGGGTCAGATACAAACACACATATACACACTCATATACACACAGATCCCTTTTTTCTTCTTTTTTTTCTTTTTTCAAATGGGGATTGGACCTTCTTTGCTTGTCATTGACTTGATCCTATGGTTTCCAAACTTGGTTTTAATTTGGTTTCAAAAATGTTTCGCTCACAATAGTGAATTTGGTAGTCAAGAAGAAATTACTACATGAAACAAAGATCTGACATTTATCCCGTATGTGTGATTGCTCACACCTCACTTTGGTTCGGAGTTGTGTGTTTATAATTTATTCCTGAGAGATACTTATTCTTAACATTAGGTTAGTGGGTGTACTGTCAGGAAAATGGTGTATTATAATAGACGTATTAAATCTGTATTTTTGAGAGACAGAAAGATATTTGATATATTTTGCAAGTTCACCTAATCTGAGGTTTTGCAAGACAGAAAGCTCGTTAAATAAATTTCAAAAAGATTTTATGGTAAGATAATGCCATTTCGACAAACATCATGACCTCGAATGTCACTGTTTGTCATTTGTAATGAGATAGGTTCAGGATATTTAATGTTATTTCATCTCATTTATTGCCAAATGCAGTTAGTAATACACCGCCGGGGGATTCAGTCCTATGCAAATCGAAAATGACTCGCCTGAACAAATTGAATCCATGTATAAATCTATATCAGAAAATCTGTCATATGTAAAATTTGAGAAAAAAATTTCTCTTATTTTAAAGAGTGTGACATCGGAATAGGCAAAGAAAATTTACCTCATTGGCCCAAGGCACCAAGAATATTTTGAAAAAAAAAGAAAGAGCTTAGGGACAAGTCAGGAATAATAAGATGATAAACAGTAAGAAAGAGTCAGGCTGAAAGAATAGTCAGAAAAATGAAGACCTAGAGATGCCGCAGGATTTGGAACTGAAATTGCGATAGATTATTATTTTCAAGGAAGAAAAACCTAAAAAGTTAGGAAAGACAGAAAGATGTAGAGTATTCCAGAGTCTGGAAATGGAGGGAAAGAAGCAGTCATTGCACCGACCAATCTGCGAGCAAGCAAAATGTCTATTCAATTCCTGGGAGACAAGGCCACTTGGGGTGTAATATACGGCTTCGCTAGAAGGGGAAGGAAGCAGCTCACCAAATAATCAGAGCAGACATGGAAGAAAAACGATTGATAAGAAAAAGGGATGATACCTTGGAACGTAGAGAACGAGAATCGAGATTGGAAGTAAGAGCAGGGTCAGTAATTAGTTTGATGGCCATAGATTCAACCCTAACAAGGATTAAGCGTAAGAAAAAGCAACTAGATATGAAAGCATTGTTCTAGGCAGGGATGGATATGGCCTTTATAGATTTTAGTAGATGAGAAGAAGAAAAGTCATTACGAAAATGAAACAAAATTTCCATATATCTTAAATGAAGTTTTAGAAATTTGAATAATGTGATTTTTGCCAAGCAAGATAGAGGCTTTCTGAATGCTTGACATTTAAAACTAAGAGGATTTTTTTCTTTTTCAAAGACAATAGAGTTATAAGGTAGAAAAGATAAAGCAATAGCCACTCAGATACTCTCTGTCCATCGAAGTTGAGAGTTGAAGAAAGAATGCTACGAGTCTGATGGTGTGTAGTAGACGAAGGTAATGAGAAGGCAGAGGAAGCGTAAAAGGGTAGAATTGTCGGCAAAGGCGTGGAGGTTGGGGACTGCAGAAGTTCACTGATGAGCAGATGGAATAGATTAGGTGAATGAACCTCTGGTCTACTAAATGGGAATGAGTTAGATGTCGAGTCTTTAAAATCCACAGATATATAACATACAGAGAGAAAATTGGAAATCAGAGAACACTGAATAGCGGCAAAGAAATAAGTTGGAAGTTTGGTAAGAAATACCTGTGCTTCATTCTGTCGAAAGCCTTAAGAATAACAAAGGTGGCGACAAAAGATATCCCATACTTCTTCAGAGATGATAACCACACATGAGTTTGATAAACCAGGAGGTCACCAGTGGGTACTGCCTTGCGGAAGCCGTACTGGTGCTCCTAAATAAGCGAGTAGTCTCAAGATGCTTAAAAAAAGTGAAAATTGAGCAAAGCTTCTAATACTTTAGTGACAGCAGAGGTTTGGCAATAGGTCGGTAGTTAGAAGGAGTAGATTGGTTAAATATCTTAGGAACAATATCCGGATGTCTTATTCTACTTCAGACAGCGAAGACCCCTATGGACTGTGTGTTTAAAAAAAAATAGGGGTGGGCATATAGGGTTAGAGAGGGGTAAAGTAGGAAACTTAGGTGCTCTGGAATCACATACAGAAGAGATAACCTAAAAATTAGATCCAAAGAGAGTGGCTATGTCAGTGATTAAGCAAGCTATATAACCGTCCTTACGAATGAGTGGAGAAAACCTGAGTTACAGAAATTTTTAGATAACTTCTTTGGCTAAGGAGCAGAAACACATATCAGTGGGAGAAGAGTTCAGGCCATCAGCTCTCCTTCTAAAAATGGAAACTTTAGAACTACGAGTTTGAGCAGAGCAGCGAAATTTAGGTGTAATAAAAACATATTGAGTTCAGTAAGAAGGAAAGCACTGGCACAACAGGTATGCCTGATCCCTTGCCTTTATGCTGTTGAAACAGGCGCTGCCAGACCAAGAATTAGAGGGAGAAAGAGTTTTGACAGAGGCAGGAATAAACGGCTCCATTACCAAGGCTATTATCTCTGTAATGTGTATTGTAGATCATTAGAAGCACAAAATCATCACATAGATAATTCATTAAGAGAAATAAAATGATTAATTGGCAGTACATTGTAACTGTTAATGCAAAGAGTCTAATTAAGGAGTTAAATAAGTTACATTCAATCATAAAGTCCAATTATGCAATAACTTGTGCAGTAAAAAGTATGTTTGTTTTAATTCTTCTTGAAAATAACAGTCTTAGGATATCTAAGTCATCATAATCATGGAGAAATTTATGAAATTGTCCACTTCATCACTTCCTTCTTCTTGATTCCTCTTCTATTTCATTTATGTCTCCAAATATCGCATCTGAGAAATATTCCAACTCACACTTGTAATACTTTCTCCAGAATTTGCTTTTCCATCATATTTTTTCTTTCGTTTGTCTCTAAATCTGTCAGTTTTGTAGTGAGAACCGTTAAAATCAGGTATAATACTATTAGAGTAGGTATTAGTCCTTGGGCAATGTCACTCTTTCAATATTTTTGTCAATGGTACTGTAAGTACTGTAGATAATAAATAAACACTCCTTTCATATTGAGATAACTCTCAATCATATGCTTTTTTGAATAGGGTAATACTCTACGTATATGCAAGCAGTCAAATTGTACATGTCTTAAATATATACTTAATAAATGCCCCAAGAAAAGCAGTTCATTATATTCTCTCCACAATGAGAAATATATCCTAAAGGCCAAGTGATTCACTTTCACATCTCTCCCTCTTCTAAATGATCTACATCCTGGGGTGCATTTATCCCAACTTTTCTCTTCACTTTATCTTCATTAGCGACACTCAGTTACATTCTCAGTGTAATGAATTTAATTTTAGATCTCTCTCTCTCTCTCTCTCTCTCTCTCTCTCTCTCTCTCTCTCTCTCTCTCTCTCTCTCTCTCTCTCTCTCTCTCTCTCTCTCTCTCTCTCTCTCTCTCTCTCTCTCTCTCTCTCTCTCTCTCTCTCTCTCTCTCTCTCTCCTCTCTCTCTCTCTCTCTCTCTCTCTCTAATGAAAGATCAATGTTCACTTAATACAATCGCACCATCTCAATTCTTCCCATGTGTATAATATATACTCGTAAAAGGATTAAAATACTAAATTAGGATTTTTAGCCTTTAATTATAAATATATTTCAGATACAGTTTCTCTGAATGCTTTAATATATGTGAGCATTGACATTGGTACATTTCATAAAAATAATCATTTTTCACCATTTAAAGCCTACTTAATTATGGTTCAGTCTTCACAAAGTGAAAACCAAGTTACAAGAAAAATATTGAAACAGAACCAGTTATCCCAGAGGCGGTATTTACATTGCATTAATGTATAAATATTTCAGAGTGTACTTGATTTTGCGTCTTCCTAAGCCGGAAGTATAGAAGGGATGCATTGAAAAAAAACTGCCTCAAGTTCCTTTTTATATATTCAATCATCCTGCTGAGTTAGCAGTGGTTAGGAGTACAGAGTTCAAATGACATATCCAAACTTAACAAGTGAATGCCGAGTTTAATGCGTCTATTGCATCTGCAAGGACTGAGTTTCCAAAGAGATATGGTGTCAATGTGATTTTCCTATTATATGCTCTATGCCAGAGGTCCCCAACCTGCGGCCCTTGGACTGTATGCAGCCCTTAAGGAAGTTCAGTGTGGCGCTTAGAACTATATAGGAATTATGCTCTTTACCAGCAGATTGCACATAGTCAGCAACTGTATGACAGAATTTTTTTCTACGTTTCAAATATTTGAGCCAGATATTATATGAATTTAAGCTTCTTTGCAGAGCATTAGTGATAAAATAGTTTAATCTGATATTGGGTTGTGTTTTTCCTGTTTTCTATCTACCACTTCATAACGCCACATACCTTCAAAAGTGTACTTTAGACTAATACGCTATGAATATTTTTGATAACTTTAGTTGAGCTGCTTAGAAGTTAGAATAACGGGTCACTAGACCTCTCCAAATTAACACTATTATGATAATATATGCATTGTAGTTGCATATTTTTTCCTATTCTTTCCTAATAAGTCATATTTTTACCTTTTTGCTAATTCAATTTCGGTATATATGTTCTTATTTGTAACGCCTATTGCTTAAGTAATAATTGTGAAAAATACAAATAATAATAACAACAATAATAATAATAATAATAATAATAATAATAATAATAATAATAATAATAATAATAATAATAATAATAATAATAATAATAATAATAATAATGATAATAATAATAATAATAATAATAATAATAATAATAATAATAATAATAATAATAATAATAATAATAATAATAATAATAATAATAATAATAATAAAAATAATAATAAAAATAATAATAATAATAATAATAATAATAATAATAATAATAATAATAATAATAATAATAATAATAATTATTATTATTATTATTATTATTATTATTATTATTATTATTATTATTATTATTATTATTATTATAATAATAATAATAATATTAATAATAATAATAATAAAAACAATAATAGCTAAAACTGTCATAATTAAATGAATCTCATGTAATGTTTCCGTTTTGCAGTTCATGAGACTAAAAACTGATGGAATCATGCTCTGTTTAGAAACCGAACCAAACGTGATTTGGTCATGTATATACACTCTGACTTTTCACGTCTACCTTCGTGTAGGAGTTTTTCAGATTCAGTTGTTGACTATCAAAAGAGTGTTTTGTTTTCCATTCTTTAGCATTTTCGCTTAGTAATTAAGAAAATTGGTGTTTTTTTATGTGGTAGCTAACTAAATATACATTGACAGTATGCTTAATAGAAATCATTTTTTTTACAAAACCATGTGCCTGTGACGTAGAGTTTGGTAAAAAAAAAAAATAGCAGTGATAACCTGTTCGCGTAAACTGTTGAGAGTATGCGGTATAATCTGTTTTAGTTGTATTAAAAAAAAAAAATTTATTCCAAAAAAAATGAGGAAAGCATTTCTTTAAGTGGAGTAATATATTGTAGTGAAACTGTATATGATTTTAGTTCGTAATTTTTCCATGGTGTGAATAAACACTTTTTTTTTCAAAAGTGAATAAAGCATTTCGCTAAATGGTATAATTTTGTAACGAGAATATTCATAATTTTAAATCCACATGTATTTATTCATATTTTGGGTCTGTAATATATACATTTTCTCCCTTACTGAAATTGCACATTATGTCACCTAACCCTAAAATAAGGAAAATAGATAAGGAGGGCCGTGCATTTAATGAGAGTTGGACTTCTGTCTACTTTTATATTTCACATGCCAACAGTGTACTATGTATTATATGCCATGAAACTATAAAGCCCTTGAAGACATATAATGTCAAAACACATTATGAAACTTGGAATAAGAAATATTTTTTCACTTCAGAGTAATGTGCGCTCAAACAAGTTATCTGCTTTGAAAAAATTATTGTCAGCACAGCAATCTTTCTTTAAAAGCAAAGCCTGTGATAGTGAATCATGCATGCGTGCCAGCTGTGTGGTCACCAAGTATACATCCGAAAAAGGAAGACCACTCACTGATGGAGAGCTTGTTAAAGAGTGCATGATAAAAACGGTCAGAGAAATATACCCTGAAAAGCTGATACTTTTCAAAAAGTTTGTCTGCTTCAACTGTCACAAGACGTTTGGAAGCTATAAATGTAGACGTGTTTTTCAACATTATCTGACAAAGCACACAGTTTTCAGTATTTGTCTTCAGTCCTAGATGAAAGTACTGTAGTGATATTTTGGATACAACACAACTTTTGATATTTATAACAGGTGTTGACAACAGCTTTCAGATTGTGGAAGATTTGTGTACCCTACGAAGGATGAATGATACTACAACACCAGAAAATCTTGTTTTGGAAGTATATCAGGCAAAAAGAAAAGAAACTTGATTTGGTTCAAATTAGGTCAAACTGAAAGGTGTAGCCACATACGGATCAAGAAACATGGTGTGAAGTAAAGCAGGGTTGGTGAAAAAAAAAATCTACACTGAAGTTGTTAATGCTAATGGTACACCTACTCTGAAGTTTCATTGCATCATTCAACAACAGGCACTGTGCAATAAAGTCCTTAAATTTTCAGATGTCATGAACGTCCTTGTATCAAGTGTAAAATTCATCAGTTGTCATGGTATGAATCATCGGCAGTTTCAGTGGTGTTTATCTGAATTAGACTCAGATAATGCTTCTACGATACGGAAGAGAGGTGGTTCAGCAAAGGAAAAGTTATAAGTTTTTTTTTTTTTGCACTTCACTATGAAATGAAATATTTCTTTCTGAAAAAGGAAAGATTCAAGGTGAACTTTCAGATCTAGACTGAGTTTCTTGCTTATCTTGTTTGTCTGATGTAACAGATCATCTAAATACTTTGAACATAAAACTGCAAGGCAGACAAGAGTTGGTATCAGACATGCTTACTGATATGAAAGCGTTTGTAAATAAGCGAGATTTTTTTTTCTGAAACAGTTAAGCGAAGAGACTTTATGCATTTTCCCACTTACAATGAGTTGCTGAATGAAATAAAAAAAACATCACCTGCCCCCCCCCCAAAAAAAATGCAACGAAGCAATCACACTTCTAAAATAGAAATTAAAATATAGATTCAAGGACTTCCATGATCATATGGTAGAAATTCAAATGTTTCAGAACCATTGCAGTGGGAATTCCAGGATATTATCAAATAGAAATAATTGATTTGCAATCCAATGATACACTGAAAACCACCTTCAAAGAAAATAGCCTTTTGTAATTCTATTCCTGTCTACCTGAGAAATATTCGGATTAAAAAAAATTGCTATAAGTATGTTTTCAGCTATAGTAGTAAGTATACCTGTGAACACACATTTAAAAAAAAAACTAGTAAAATGGAAACATAGATCAAGACTTACTGATGAGCATTTTCACCAAATATTGAGGCTCTCTGTTACAAATTTTGAAATTGATATTACTAAGTTTGCAAATAAGTTGCAACATCAAATATATCATGAAACCTGAACTAAGTATAATTATCCCTACCTTGTCTTTTTGTATGCAGTAAAAAATAAAAACTTTCAAATATTTTTTTCATTTATAACAACAGTACCAATATAGTTATAACAGACTCAAGTCTGTAGCTAAAGAAAATATATAAAAAAAAATACTTTTTTCAGTAGTATGAATAATTTTAAAATGCGATCCTCATCTAAA
>JAXCGZ010000847.1:17500-20000 GCA_037179515.1 Halocaridina rubra
GGTATCGAGGAGGTAGATGATGACAGATGTGGAGGTCTGACGAGAAAACAAAATATTTAGTATAAAAATATTTTGCCGGGGAGTTTAAAAGAAAGTGATAGGGATGGAATTTCAAATATAATTGGAGCTATTTCAAACTGCTACTGCTACTACTACTACTACTACTACTACTACTACTACTACTACTACTACTACTACTACTACTACTACTACTACTACTACTACTACTACTACTACTACTACTACTACTACTACTACTACTACTACTACTATTTTTTAATTGCAGGAACAGAACCATTCACAGAGCTCAAAAAGGTTACCGGGATTTCCTATTTAGCTTTAAGGTTCTTTGAATGTCTAACAATATGGGAACCCCCCGAGCATCTACTCAACTTCTATCGATGGGATGTTAATTCCCTTTTTCTCATGGTTTCTGTATATATATATATATATATATATATATATATATATATATATATATATATATATATATATATATATATATATATATATGTTTGTATGTGTATATATATATATATATATATATATATATATATATATATATATATATATATATATATATATATATATATATATATATATATATATATATATATATATATACATATATATATATATATATATATATATATATATATATATATATATATATATATATATATATATATATATATGTATATATATATATATATATAATATATATATATATATATATATATATATATATATATATATATATATATATATATATATATATATATATATATATATATATATATATATATATATATATATATATATATATATATATATATATATATATATATATATATATATATATATATATATATATATATATACATGTATATATATATATATATATATATATATATATATATATATATATATATATATATATATATATATATATATATATATATATATATATATATATATATATATATATATATATATATATATATATATATATATATATACATATATATACATATATATACATATATATATATATATATATATATATATATATATATATATATATATATATATATATATATATATATATATATATATATATATATATATATATATATATATATATATATATATATATATATATATATATATATATATATATATATATATATATATATATATATATATATATATATATATACATATATATATATATATACTATATATATATATATATATATATATATATATATATATATATATATATATATATATATATATATATATATATATATATATATATATATATATATATATATATATATATATATATATATATATATATATATATATATATATATATATATATATATATATATATATATATATATATATATATATATATATATATATATATATATATATATATATATATATATATATATATATATATATATATATATATATATATATATATATATATATATATATATATATATATATATATATATATATATATATATATATATATATATATATATATATATATATATATATATATATATATATATATATATATATATATATATATATATATATATATATATATATATATATATATATATATATATATATATATATATATATATATATATATATATATATACATATATATGCATATATATATATATATATATATATATATATATATATATATATATATATATATATATATATATATATATATATATATATATATATATATATATATATATATATATATATATTATTTAGAACGTAGGCAACAACTAAAGCACATGTTCATCTTTTTGTGATCTATCCTTATCTAAGAGACATGAGTAACTGAAATGCCTTTTTTGAAAAAGCTGAAGCAAAGTTTAGATCAGTAAGAGCCCCATTGTTTTATACAATAAGTTGGCAGAGTTTGAGCTACATGCTTCTTAAATGAAAAACATCTTAAATGTTTCATTTCATAGTGTCGTATGACCCTTGTGTTCAAACATTCTATGCGGTGAAATCCTGCTCCTCCAGTCATTGGTTTAAATCCAGATAGTTGGAGGTAAAATCCTGAAATAGAAAAAAATAGATCACATTTATTTTGCAGTAATGTCTAAGTCATGGAATAGGAAATTTGGCAAAAAAATTTAATATAGACATCTACGTTTTAGCTGCAGTTACATTATATCTAACAAATTATTTTATTTGTCTTGGATGTCCTTATAAAGAACACTGTTAGTCTGTCTCTTATTCAAACCAATCTCCCTTTCTGAAACTGCCAGAAATATCCCAAAGGAGAAATTTCATTGCTCGAGCAAAAAGACACAAATCTAATTTTGGTGTTGCGGTAAGCACACCACGCTGCATTCAAGCCATTTTTTGAGAAGAGGAAGAACTGGGGAGAGCATTCGTTGCAGCATCCATTATGCGAATTATGGAATAAAAGTGAAATAGTAAATAATCT
>JAXCGZ010000847.1:27500-38039 GCA_037179515.1 Halocaridina rubra
TTTGTACCTGGATCATAATATTGTTTACTGATTTATTTCAGAATCAACCTTTTTTGACGATTGCTTGGAAGATAACACTAAAGAAAATGCACTGCTCTGGAAGAGGTTCAATATAGTTTGGCTATTCTGCTGAGAAAGAAAATACATATAAATAAACACAAAGCATATACGCACATGCACACACACGAAGAAAGAGAGAGAGAGAGAGAGAGAGAGAGAGAGAGAGAGAGAGAGAGAGAGAGAGAGAGAGAGAGAGAGAGAGAGAGAGAGAGAGAGAGAGAGAGAGAGAGAGAGAGAGAGAGAGAGAGAGAGAGAGAGAATCATATCTAAGTATTCATTAATAGAGAGTATTCTGGAATTATGCCTATTAATGCTATTATTCTTACAAATCTTTTTATAAAATATGGTTTTCATCTACCTTTGTAGAACCTGTTTTCATGTCAATGAAAAGCACTTCGGAATTCTCATCATGTTTTCTGAAGGATATTTGCTACATGCAGAGACATCACCAGTAGTGTCTCTCAATTAGAATGATATTGTGGTTCTGTGAAAAGCCAGTAGATATATATATATATATATATATATATATATATATATATATATATATATATATATATATATATATATATATATATATATATATATATATATATATATATATATAATATATATATATATATATATATATATATATATATATATATATATATATATATATATATATATATATATATATATATATATTATATATATATATATATATATATATATATATATATATATATATATATATATATATATATATATATATATATATATATATATATATATATATATATATATATATATATATATATATATATATATATATATATATATATATATATATATATATATATATATATATATATATATATATATATATATATATATATATATATATATATATATATATATATATATATATATATATATATATATATATATATATATATATATATATATATATATATATATATATATATATATATATATATATATATATATATATATATATATATATATATATATATATATATATATATATACATATATATATATATATATATATATATATATATATATATATATATATATATATATATATATATATCACAACCAAGCAAGCACATTGCATATGTGAAAACATGAATAAATTTTTAACCCGACCGGGACTCGAACCAAGGACTTATAATTACTAAGTCAAGGCGCTACCAACTACACACCACAGAAGGTATAAAAGGAATCCAACCTTATAGCTTATATCTGCTATACTTAGGGATGAACGCATTCTATCTGAATGCCACTATGTTCATATTACAGATTCCCCAACCTCACTCGTGGCTTCATTTTAGCATTTAATTCAAATCCCAATCTCATTCGGGTCATACAATAACCAAGCAAGCACATTACATATGTGAAAACATGAATCATTTTTTACCCCGACCGGGACTCGAACCTAGGACTTATAATTACTAAGTCAAGGCGCTACCAACTACACACCACAGAAGGTATAAAAGGAATCCAACCTTATAGCTTATATCTGCTATACTTAGGGATGAACGCATTCTATCTGAATGCCACTATGTTCATATTACAGATTCCCCAACCTCACTCGTGGCTTCATTTTAGCATTTAATTCAATTCCCAATCTCATTCGGGTCATACAATAACCAAGCAAGCACATTACATATGTGAAAACATGAATCATTTTTTACCCCGACCGGGACTCGAACCTAGGACTTATAATTACTAAGTCAAGGCGCTACCAACTACACCACAGAAGGTATAAAAGGAATCCAACCTTATAGCTTATATCTGCTATACTTAGGGATGAACGCATTCTATCTGAATGCCACTATGTTCATATTACAGATTCCCCAACCTCACTCGTGGCTTCATTTTAGCATTTAATTCAATTCCCAATCTCATTCGGGTCATACAATAACCAAGCAAGCACATTACATATGTGAAAACATGAATCATTTTTTTACCCCGACCGGAGACTCGAACCTAGGACTTATAATTACTAAGTCAAGGCGCTACCAACTACACACCACAGAAAGTATAAAAGGAATCCAACCTTATAGCTTATATCTGCTATACTTAGGGATGAACGCATTCTATCTGAATGCCACTATGTTCATATTACAGATTCCCCAACCTCACTCGTGGCTTCATTTTAGCATTTAATTCAATTCCCAATCTCATTCGGGTCATACAATAACCAAGCAAGCACATTACATATGTGAAAACATGAGTCATTTTTTACCCCGACCGGGACTCGAACCTAGACTTATAATTACTATGCCAAGGCGCTACCAACTACACACCACAGAAGGTATAAAAGGAATCCAACCTTATAGCTTATATCTGCTATACTTAGGGATGAACGCATTATATCTGAATGCCACTATGTTCATATATATTTATATATATATATATATATATATATATATATATATATATATATATATATATATATATATATATATATATATATATATATATATATATATATATATATATATATATATATATATATATATATATATATATATATATATATATATATATATATATATGTATATATAATATATATATATAATATATAAATAAATATATATATATATATATATATATATATATATATATATATATATATATATATATATATATATATATATATATATATATATATGAATAATTTATTTTTTTACCCCGACTGGGACTCGAACCTAGGACTTATAATTACTAAGTCAAGGCGCTACCAACTACACACCACAGAAGGTATAAAAGGAATCCCACCTTATAGCTTATATCTGCTATACTTTGGAATGAACGCATTCTATCTGAATGCCACTATGTTCATATTACAGATTCCCCAACCTCACTCGTGGCTTGATGTTCGCATTTAATTCAATTCCCAATCTCATTCGGGTCATACAATACTCGAGTCCCTGTCGGGGTAAAAAATTATTCATGTTTTCACATATGTAATGTGCTTATTTGAGTATTGTATGACCCGAATGAGATTGGGAATTGAATTAAATGCGAACATGAAGCCACGAGTGAGGTTGGGGAATCTGTAATATGAACATAGTGGCATTCAGATAGAATGCGTTCATTCCAAAGTATAGCATATATAAGCTATAAGGTTGGATTCCTTTTATACCTTCTGTGGTGTGTAGTTGGTAGCGCCTTGACTTAGTAATTATAAGTCCTAGGTTCGAGTCCCGGTCGGGGTAAAAAATTATTCATGTTTTCACATATGTAATGTGCTTATTTGAGTATTGTATACCCGAATGAGATTGGGAATTGAATTAAATGCGAACATGAAGCCACGAGTGAGGTTGGGGAATCTTTAATATGAACATAGTGGCATTCAGATAGAATGCGTTCATTCCAAAGTATAGCAGATATAAGCTATAAGGTTGGATTCCTTTCATACCTTATGTGGTGTGTAGTTGGTAGCGCCTTGACTTAGTAATTATAAGTCCTAAGTTCGAGTCCCGGTCGGTGTAAAAAATTATTCATGTTTTCACATATGCAATGTGCTTATTTGAGTATTGTATGACCCGAAAGAGATTGGGAATTGAATTAAATGCGAACATGAAGCCACGAGTGAGGTTGGGGAATCTGTAATATGAACATAGTGGCATTCAGATAGAATGCGTTCATTCCAAAGTATAACAGATATAAGCTATAAGGTTGGATTCCGTTTATACCTTCTGTGGTGTGTAGTTGGTAGCGCCTTGACTTAGTAATTATAAGTCCTAGGTTCGAGTCCCGGTCGGGGTAAAAAAATTATTCATGTTTTCACATATGTAATGTGCTTATGTGAGTATATATATATATATATATATATATATATATATATATATATATATATATATATATATGTATATATGTATATATGTATATATATATATATATATATATATATATATATATATATATATATATATATATATATATATATATATATATATATATATATATATATATATATATATATATATATATATATATATATATATAATATATATATATATATATATATATATATATATTTGATTTGAACATATTTATATACATCATAAAATTTATTTCATTGGCAATAATATGTTTATCAGCTTAAACAAACACAAAATATATTTCAGAGATTCAAATTGGATTTAAAAATATAATTTCAAAGATCATATCACACAATACAATAAATGTTCACCAGTTTCAAACGGATGGATCATGATGTGTGGGTTTGAAAATTTCGCAGAACAAGGCAGATATGTTTGTCGTTTTTAGATTGTGGCTTGTGTTTGTGTCTCTGTAAAACTGGCAGGGAGATAGGTTTGTGCTGAGCATCCATGATCCTGCAATCTGGATCCATCCGATATGAGCGGTTGAACCTTTTAAATATGAAAAATATCTCCCCTTGCGATTCAGCATTGTCTTGCAAAACCTGATGATTTCTGCAGATGCTTTCGTATTCATAGTATTTGCGTCAAATTTCAGATTTTTTGTGTGAAGATCATGTAACAGAGATCACAAATTTGAATTTCTTTACAGATTGGATTCCCTGAAACCAAATAATAATTCCAGCAACTTTATATTCCCTCAGAATGTGAGTATGTCTTCCTGCCTTCAAGAAGTCAAGAAGTTCTTGAGAGAACTTCCTTTACTCTGCTCTGGGCAGCTCAATCTATTCAAGAATGAAATAATTATCATCAAGATCTATATATAACACAAATTTAAATTTCCCTCTGTGGGAAAGCGCAAAGGCCTTGTGCTTGTTTTCCCACCATCTTGAAGTGGAGAAATGCCCTCAAAGGGGAGAGAGTGATGTCTATATGAGATTACACATTCAGTATTTATACTTTGAAACAATGAATATATATTGAGCTTTTGTAACAATAGAAAATTGTGGGTGATTGAATACTTAGGAAATAAATCAATTCTAATTATTTATTCTCATTTTAATTCATATTACAATACAAGTTAATTAAGAAAAAAAAACACTTTATTAGATCCATATTTAAGTCATTGAAATATTTCTCAAATTTATCTCTTCATAGATATTTTCTTATTTCTTGACTTCTTTACGTAAATTTTACTTTTTTAAAATTAAAAATATCACTTTCTTTACTTGCATGTTTATTAACTATTTAAAGTCAATAACAAGAAAGTGGGATGACATATAGTGTAACAATTCTAAGCACCATTTATTATAATTTTTAAAACAATATGACCTATAAGTAATATTTTCTACATCCATACATGAAGACTACTATCAAAATAATGTACTAACCTAACGTGAAAAACGGCTGTCTGTGAAATATAGCCATGTTTTTGTTTTTACTCTTTTCAAGAAATACTAGTCTTTCGTTGTTTAATTAAGAATAGAAGTTTCTAACAACTATTTCTCTAGTGTGATAATATATACCTCAAGCAGTGACTTTTACAATAATAATAATAATAATAATAATAATAATAATAATAATAATAATAATAATAATAATAATAATAATAATAATAATAATAATAATAATAATAATAATAATAATAATAATAATAATAATAATAATAATAATAATAATAATAATAATAATAATAATAATAATAATAATAATAATGATAATAATAATAATAATAATAATAATAATAATAATAAAAATAACAATAATAATAATAATTGTAAAAATAATAATAATAATAATAATAATAATAATAATAATAATAATAATAATAATAATAATAATAATAATAATAATAATAATAATAATAATCATAATAATAATAATAATAATAATAATAATAATAATAATAATAATAATAATCAATAATAATAATAATAATAATAATAATAATAATAATAATAATAATAATAATAATAATAATAATAATAATAATGATAATAATAATGATAATAATAATGACAATAATAATAATAACAATAAAAATAATAATAATAATAATAATAATAAAAATAATAATAATAATAATAATAATAATAATAATAATAATAATAATAATAATAATAATAATAATAATAATAATAATAATAATAATAATAATAATAATAATAATAATAAATAATAATAATAATAATAATAATAATAATAATAATAATAATAATAATAATAATAATAATAAAAATGATAATAATGATAATAATAATAATAATAATGATAACGGCATGAAGTGTTATATGAATGCATTAATCTCATTATATAATGGATATAATAAAAAATAAATTTGTGAATGCTATGAAAAGGATAATTAGTTCCTAAAAATTACGGTTCAAGTGAATATTGGTAATTGGGCTTTGAATGAAATCACATATGTAGATTTGGTTTGAATATGCATTTATGCTAAAAATATTGTACAGTTAGCATGCATTTCGTCAAAAAATTATATTAAAAAAAAATGGCATAATCAATGTTTGTAGAGCTAGTAAAAAGTCATGGCAAAGGAGACAAAGAAAAAAAAAGTGCCAGCCCACTGCGTATCATTTATAATGAAATTTAATAAATATATCTTGATATCTGCATCATTGCTCACGTATCTCAATATTAATAAGGGTATGAAATACATATCAATAAACTGCAAATGAATAATGGCACTTATTCGCTTCAGGTAAGAAAACAAGTAATAAACTATGTTATAAAGCGTGCTGGAATAAGTTCACCAGCGATAAATTTGTTTCTCGTTTTGTCTTCCTGTCATCTGAATAGCATTCGCTGTTTTGAAATTGTTTGCCACACAGTTTGGAATCAAAGAGAAAGAGAAAGTAATGCTTTTGTCAAGACCAGGAAACAATCATGATTACTAGGGCCCGATTTCTTAAACAGTGTAAACCTAGGATACCATAGTGTTAGTTAGCTAGACACACACAAATGGATTTCATAAACGCATCTGACGCGGTTCTGGGTAAGGCTAGGATCCTGTACGGGATCCTAGCCATACACAGAACCGCGTTATGTGCGTTTATGAAATCCATTTGTGTGTGTCTAGCTAACTAACACTATGGTATCCTAGGTTTACACTGTTCAAGAAATCGGGCCTAGATCACAAAAGTGAGAAAGCTAAAGTGGTCAAGAACGTTTAGTGCATTTATTACATGTAAGTCTACCAAAGAAATTCTTGCTGAGAAGTAGATCCACACGGCAATCCCCTCTCTAACATTATAACTTTTTTTCTGATCATGGAAGTTTATACACAGAAGAACTAATGCCAAATACATACATGCATACATATATATATATATATATATAATATATATATATATATATATATATATATATATATATATATATATATATATATATATATATATATATATATATATATATATATATATATATATATATATATATATATATATATATATATATATATATATATATATATATATATATATATATATATATATATATATATATATATATATATATATATATATATATATGTGTGTGTGTGTGTGTGTGTGTGTGTGATTACCTAATTGTGCATACGGGAAAGAGTCCAAAGCTCGTATCTTCCAGTCTCTTGATCGGTTCAATTTTGTACTAAGTGATACTTATCATACCTGTCCTTAAAACTATGGATTGAGATAGCATTAACTACCTCCTCGCTTAGCGAATTCCAAATATCAACTACTCTTACACTAAAAAAGTACCTCCTTACATCCTGCAAAGAAGTTTTCTTACGAAGTTTCAAATTATGACCTCTAGTTCTAGAGCCAGCCATATCAAAATATCGATCCCTATCCACTCTATCAAAACCATGAAGGAATTTAAAGACTGCCACCATATCCCCCTTCCATCTTCTAGCTTCGCGTTATGGTAAGTCTAATTCCCTCAGCCTCTCATCATAACTGAGATTGCGTATTTCTGGCACCAGTATCGTGGCATGTCTTTGAACTTATTTCAAGCTTAGCTACGTGCTTCTTCACGGATTCTAAAAGGGGGCTGCCTATTCAAGTTTTGGCCTCACATAGGTTACATAAATATTTCTGAACATTTCCTTGTCCATGTGCCTGAAGGCTACCCTTACATTTGATAAGAAAGCATATGCTGCCCTTACTATGCCATTTATATGTATTTCTGGAGACAAATCTGCCAGTATGTTTACTCCTAGACTCTCTTATTTTTTGTCTCTTGAAGTTGTACTCCTGCCACCGAGTAGTCAAGCTTAGGCCTTCTTGCACTTGTAACCATTCTCATTACCTTACATTTTGAAGTATTGAATTTCATTAGCCACTTTTCTGACCACTCATGCAGACTCTTTAGATCTTCCTGAAGTTCTATACCATTGTTCTCGTTTCTTACTTTCTTCACAATCTTTGCACTCATCTGGAAACATATTCATGAATTAATTGACGGACTCTGGTAGGTCATTTACATATACAAGGAACAAAAGTGGCCCTAAAACTGAACCCTGCGGAACTCCACTACTAACTCTTCTCCATTCAGACACTGAGTGTCTTACTCTAACCCTCTGTTCCCTTCCTTCTAAGTAACGGATATATTTTATGCCTACATCAACACTGAATATTCTTGGATATTCATTACACACCTCTTATTATCCCTTCACTTCTGACATGTCATCACACTCGCCATCTCTGTTACTTTTTACTTAATATATTCTTCGTGCCCAGGCTCGGTGGTGGCTGTTTTATTTTATTTTATTTTTTGGCGCGTCCTGGTGTCACAATAAAGAAAAAAATATCCATTCCAAGACATTCCCACCTATTCTAGCCATTGCTTGCAGCTTCTTAATAAGTCTCCCATGTGGAACAGTGTCAAATGCTTTCTGGAAGTCTAGGAATATGCAATCTGCCCAGCCCTCTCTTTCCTGTAAGATTCGGCTTACCTCATCATAAAATTCTGATAAGTTTGATACTGTTGATCTACCCTCTCTGAAGCCATGTTGTCTCACTGACAAAAAGTTGAAGGATTCCAAGTGAAGAGAGATATGTTTCCTTAGTAGTTTCTCCATAACTTTGCAAACTATGCTGGTCAAGGAAACTGGTCTATTGTTTAGAGCCGTATCATTCCTTCCCATTTTGAAGATAGGTATCCCGTTTGCTTGTTTCCAGCGTCTTGGAATCTCCCCTGACTCCAGTGACTTTTTAAATATGATACTTAGTGTCACTGATATTGAGTTTGCGCATTTTTTAAGTACATGAGGGGATATATCATCAGGACCTGTAGCTTTATGGACATCTAACTCTATCAGTGCTTTGCATACCTCTGTGGCTGAAAGGTTGATGTTCTCTAATACCGGCCCATGAGCTTCTATCTCTGCAATCTGAGGGGGTGGGGTATTTTCTACTGTAAATACTGACTGAAACTCCTTGTTCAATTCTATGCAGATCTCTTCATCCGTCTCAGTGATGCTTCCATCCGCTTTCTTAAGCCTTAAAACCTGTTCTTTTACCTTCAGTTTTCCTCTGATAAAGCTGTGGAAAAGCTTGGGATTTTCTTTAGCCTTCCTGGTGATGTCCCTTTCATAGTCTCTCTCTGCCTCTCTTCTTTTACTTAGGTAATAATTTCTGGCTCTTTTGTAGGTTTGCCAGGCATTTATGCTTTTTCTCCTCCTATACCTTTTCCAGCATTTGTCTCTCCACTCCTTAGCTCTTTTACACTCATTATCGAACCATTTCTCTCTGGCATGAATTACACTACTTTGGTGACAACTATGCAGCAATCTACCATCTTCCTATATTTCTCACTAAAGATGTCGTACGTTTCTTGTACAGATTTGTTGTAAAATAAGGTTTTCCAGTCAATAACTGCAAAAATCTCATTCATTTTGATGTAATCTCCTTTCGTATAGTTCCTCCTCATATCCTCAGTGCCTCTACTCTCAGGCAGAATATCTTCAATGATATACTCCATCAACAACACACAGTGGTCACTCTTTCCAATTGGTGGATCATACTCAAGTTTTTCAATATCCAACACGTTAGCTGTGAATACTAGATCAAGTAGTGATGGCTCGTCCCCACCCCTGGCCCTCGTTGGTTCCATTACATGTTGGTGTAGGAAATTCCCTAGTACGCAGTCTAGGAATATTGCCCCGAATGAGCCCTCACCACTGTGTGGGTCAAAATTTATCCAATCTATCTCTTTATGATTAAAATCTTCCATAGTGCTGGCTCATCCCCACCACTGGCCCTCGGTGGTCCCATTACATGTTGGTGTAGGAAATTCCCTTGTACACAATCTAGGAATCTTGCCCCGAATGAGTCCTCACCACTGTGTGGGTCAAGATTTATCCAGTCTATCTCTTTATGATTAAAATCTCCCATAATCAAAATCCTAAATTTTTTCTCCCGTGCCATGTTAACAACTGAGTGTATGACTTCACTAGTACATATATAACTTTCCTCATAAACTTCTAGCCTATGTTGGGTCCTTGGTGGCTCATATACAACAGTTAGTATAACGCTCTCTGACCCAGTATTTATGCAAGCAACAAGAAATTCCTGGATTT
>JAXCGZ010000848.1:0-27500 GCA_037179515.1 Halocaridina rubra
CAAGTGATCTGAGGGCATGAAGTCTTGGTGTCATTTAGTTTTTGATGTTTATGAGGCATTTAAATAACTTATGTATTGTATGTTTTACCAATGATTTTAGGTGTGTTAGTGTTTCTTAAGGGGATGTTTATGGTGAGGTGCAGATTGTTACAATGTTGTGGTGTACAGTGTACCCTCGCTATATCGCGGTTCACCTATCGTGAATTCAGTGAATTGCGTTTTTTTTTTTTTTTGCAAGTTTTTTTTTTTTCCTAGGTATATACGAGAATATTAAAATATTTAAAAATTAAAATTTTCAGTATTTTCATTAACTGATTTTTTTTTTCCATTATTGATAAAAAAAAATGTAGTTCCCAGCCTAAGAATAATAAAAGAGTAAGAAATAGTAAAAAACATAAATTTAAACATGTAACTCTGCACTAAAAAAAGTACGATACCGGTATCGGCGTTTCAGAAAACGCAAAGGGTTGCACCTACTTGAGCTAGCACATATTAAAATGTCCAGTATTTTGATTATTTTATTAAATAAAAAAATGTATTTCCTAGCCTAAGAATAAAAAAACAGTAAATAATAGTAAAAAACATAAATTTAAACATATAACTCACAGTATTGCACCATGTAAAATACGATACCGGTATCAGCTATTCGGAAAACGAAAAGGGTCAGACCTATGTGAGCTAGTATATATTAAAATTTCCTGTATTTTCATTATTTTATTGATAAAAAAAAGTATTTCCTAACCAAATAATAAAACAGTAAAAAATAGTAAAAAACATAAATTTAAACATTTAACTCATAGTATTGCACCATGTAAAATACTGTACGATAGCGTACACTGTATTGGCGTCTTGGAAAACGCAAAGGCTCGCACCTACATGAGATAGTTCATGGGATGCTAATGGCTGAAAGGGTGGGAAACGACGAATCACAGAACTGTTTTTCTGTATGTTCTGTATCATGGGGTCTGATTTGCTTTTTGATTGAAGCTTCATTCTCCTAGCGTCTTCCATTGTCTTGCCTCACCCATCCAGTCTAACTCACATGTGCGCCGTTCTTGTTGTGCTTCTTAATACGTTGTGCTTGTGATTGTTTTACTCCCTTTTTTCAACCTTTGCAATGCCTCCCAAGTGTCCTTCATCTTCCCAGGCTTCTGGTAGTAAGCCTAAGTGGCAAAGGAAGATGTTGATCATACCTGAAAAGGTAAAACTGTTAGATATGCTGAAGGAAGGAAAAAGGTTTGCGGATGTCGGCCACCAATTTGGATCAACGAATCTACTGTTCGATACATCAAAAAGGACGAGGCAGATATCAGGAAAACAGCGACTATTTCATTTAGTAAAACAGCGAAGAGGATCGTAACACCCCACAATAAGATAATAGTGCGGATGGAATCTGCTTTGGCCCTGTGGATTGCTGATTGCAGAAAGAAGAACATCAGCTTAGACACCAATATCATACAAACAAAGGCGAAGAAGCTGTACGAGACATTCGCTGCAAACGAACCTGACGACGACAGTGGCGAGCGTGAGGAGGAGGAGAGAGAAGAAGATATTGATGACCCACAACCAGGACCCTCCAGCGATTCTCCACCGAGGAAACAATCGTTCGTTGCAAGCAAGGGATGGTTCACCATATTTCAAAAACGCTATGGCGTAAAGAGTGTTTCAGTTTATGGCAATGGCAAAGCTGCCTCTGCAGATACAGCTGCAGCTGAAGATTATGTGATAAACAACTTCCAGAAAATTATCGAGGAAGGCGAATATGCTCCTGAGCAAGTCTTTAACATGGATGAGACTGGCTTATTTTGGAAAACGCCGTCTCGCACTTTTCTCTTCAAGGAAGAAGCTAAAGCCCTGGGATTTAAAGCACACAAAGACCGTGTTACCCTTGTCATGTGCGGGAATGCTGCGGGCTTCATGTTAAAGCCTGGGCTTATCTACAAGTCTAAGGCCTGGATCACACAAAGCTCCACATTGGACTGGTTTCACGAATGCTTTATCCCTCAGGTCAAAGTTTGTTTTGCGGAGAAGGGCCTTGAATTTAAAGTCCTTCTTTTGATAGATAATGCTGGTGGCCACGCAACTGATCTCGAATATGACGGTGTTCAAGTAGAGTTCCTGCCACCGAATACGACATCACTAATTCAGCCTATGGATCAAGGCGTTATTCATGCGTTCAAGGCCCTCTGCACACGAAATGCCCTGTTGAACCTCGTTGAATACATGCATGCGGATAAAGAATTCTCACTGAAGACTTACTGGCGTAACTACATGATTGCTACATGCCTTCAAAAATTCAGAATGCAGTCATAGAGATGAAGCCGGCCACAGTCAATGCCAGCTGGAAGAAATTGTGGCCCGAAGTCATCTACGACTACAAGGGATTCGCTCCTGACGAAGTCCATAACTCAGCAGTTTCGAAAACTGTGAAGTTGGCTGCATTTCTAGGAGGAGAAGGCTTTGAAGATATGACTCAGGAAGACGTGAATGAACTGATTAACTGCTACTCGCAGCCTCTGACTGATGAAGACTTGGAGGAAATGACAAAATCAGCGAGCGAAGAAGAGGAAGAAGACCAACCAGAGGAAACGCACAAAGAAATCGAAGAACCTGGCCTTACACTTGAACATCTGGCAGCCTTGTATGAACATGTGAAAGCAGTCCAACAACTCTCTCAAGAACATGACGATAATATGGTTCGTTCGGTGACCTTCTGCAATATTCTTGACGATACCATGATTCCTTACCAGACCATCTTCCAACAGAAGAAGAAACAGCGACAGCAACTTCCCATTACCATGTTCTTCTCTCGCAAAAAGCAGCCGTAAAGCTGTCATTGGCTGCGGAATAATTTCCTCTGGGGTCTATACACGTCATCATCACCTCATTCATGGTAAGTTTACCTATCACGTTCATATAAATATATGCTTTCATGCTATTATTAATAAAGTAAAGGGTGGTTTTTAACAGTGCAGGAGGGTTTATACAGTAAAGGTAAAAAGAAATGTAAAATACCTATGTATATGAGTATGTACACATCATCATCTTCTCGTTCACGGTAAGTTTACCTATCACTTTCATATAAATTTACTCTTGCATGCTGTTATTAATAAGTAAAGGTGGTTTTTTAACAGTGCAGGAGGGTTTATATAGTAAAGGTAAATATAAATGTAAAATACCCATGTATATATTGTGATCCTACTTCGCAAATTTTCACCTATTGCGACCGATCCCGGAACCGAACCCCCGTGATAGATGAGGGAGCACTATAGTTTGTTAAGAGGGTAATTGAATTCGTATAAAATTAATTTTAGTCTGTTTGTGGTGAATTAGTCATGTAGTGTACATCAAGAGGGCTGGAGGAAGTTTGCAGCTATGTTTATGTTTTGATGTGTACTTGTGAGTGTTAGATCATCTACATAGGAAGATATGTGTACTTGGGGAGAGTGTGGTATGGGTTGATTGTTCATGTATAGGTTAATGCATCGTTTCTCAAAGGTTGCTCCCTGAAAGGTAGCCAGATGCTCCCCCAGTTAACAGTAGAGTAATATATGATTTTTTTTTATATATATAGAAATTATGTATTTTTAAAAGCTAGACTTTCAAGCACATGGCTTCTATATATGAGTCAAGTTTGAGTCATTTGGTATTTTAAACTAGATGCTAAATTCCTTAATCTTTAAGAAAGCATTAATACTCCTCGTCCTTTTCCCTTCCTTAAGGGAATTAAATCACTTTTTTTTTGTCCTCTCTGAAAACAACAGATTCTTTATAAATCCCTTTAAATGAGAACTGTCCTACTAATTTTCTTTGGGAATGCTAAACTAAAATTAACAAATATTAAAGGTAATTTTCTTCTTAAGCCTATTTGTGAGTGCTTTTCCTTCATGGATGCCTCTCCCATACATCTGATGTAGTTGTCTCATGCTTCAAAGAGTAAATAATTAGATTAAAACATTATTTTTAAATATTTCATCATTAATTCCAATTATGAATAAATGATATATAAGTACATAGATTGGTAGGGCATAAATATTTATATGTAACTGTATATATGCATGTGGAGAGAGAGAATTTGCTCCTTCAAAGATTTGTGTAATTTTTTGTTTATCCTATGGCCAAAGGTTACTTTTCATTTGACACTTGTTTTTTTGCATACTGAAAAATGATTAAAGAAATAAAGTCATGGAGATTTAAGCCATCTTTTTGTGTTAGTGTGCATGTTTGTGTTGAAAAATTGTGCTTTTGAGGATGTGGGAGGGGATGCTCTCTCTAATGAACCTCCTCTGTACTTGTCTTATATGGGCAGCAAGGCTATCATGATCTCCAGTTCTTTAATTGTTCCAGAATTCGTAATATTGGATAAAAAAATATTTGAATTATTGTCAGACATTGCTTACTTACGGATCCAGAAACTGATCTTTCAGCAGCCTTTTATATATATATATATATATATATATATATATATATATATATATATATATATATATATATATATATATATATATATATATATATATATATATATATATATCTATCTATCTATCTATCTATCTATCTATCTATCTATCTATCTATCTATCTATCTATCTATCTATCTATCTATCTATCTATCTATCTATCTATATATATATATATATATATATATATATATATATATATATATATATATATATATATATATATATATATATATCCATTATCAGAGTATTCATGAAGTTTTTTGTTTTGTTTTTAAAGTTTGTACATGTTCCAAGATCTTCCTACATTTTACCCATTTGAGTATGGAAAATCTTTTCAAGGCTCTAAGTAATAAAAGGGCAGTTTTCTTCTCACAAAATACAAGAGCATATTATCAAGCCCTATATATATATATATATATATATATTCAGTGGCAAATTTATTTCCAAACGTTTATCTCTCCATGACTCTTTGTTTCTTCAGGTATTTGCTCCCCTCCATTATTAAGGATCATTTCATTTTCATGTAATTATTGTAGTTTTTTAATAACTAGAGCAAATAATGTAGCTGTATGCTTTGGTATCTAAACCTTAATAATAATATGTTTTCTGTATATTTCAGAAGTCTCTCTCACAGTGTGTAATATACATTATACGTATATAAGTCTTTTTTTTATTCTTTTCATAGTTGCAAGAACTAGGAGTCTTATGTGGATTGATGCCAGGCAGTGAAACAAAGAGTACTCAACTTCATACAGTCATATCTTTGGTATATGGGATGGGAAATGATCCTCATTCTCATGATGCATCAGGTGATGATTTATCCGGTCAAGGGACACCTATGACCAGATTAAAGGATTCTTTGTCATCTCCACAGGCCTTTAAAAAGCATTTTTTGGTAATTATGGCATCTATTTGTGTACTATATTGCACATTGCAATTTTTATTACTTGCTGCAAATATTAACTCAGCAACATGGCGTTTAGTGTGTCGGTTAGAGTTTTCAAACAAGAAACCATATATTGCTTATGCTGTATGGCCAAAGCTGTAACAATAAAATGAAGTAGAGTGTCAACCTATAGTGCCAAGTCATGTTCCTCTGTCAGCTGTTTTCTGTGGAAAAAAAATTAAGCAATTGTCAACCCAACTAATTCCTATTTAGTCTTTATGGAATATTTGGATATTGGTGTAAAATATCTTACAACTCAGGATGTCGTAAACAGAAAAGAAGATTCAAAGACGTATTTTGTATTGAATATTATTTGTATATACTGTAAGTACTTTAACATAAATTATAGTATGAACAATCAACATTTGGTTGTTTTTATATTGCATAGAACGTTATTGTTCTTACATAAAGACAAAGAGAAATATAGCAAGCTTTTAAATTCTACAATAGATGAAAGGTAATTTTGTATTTCACACTTAAGTGTTGCATTCTTTTAGGACATATCTGAAGTGGCAATCAGCACTTATAAGCATATTGGACGAATTCGATCGGCCCGTTTAACTGGCAGAGACTTGGCTACATTTTACATGAGTCAGGGGGAACCACAAAAAGCAGCTACATTTTTAACAGATCAACTTACAGTCTTTTTGGATGAAAAATGGATGCTACTAGCTGCAAATACTCAGTTGACTCTTGCAACATGCTACAAAGCAACTGCAGATTCAGAGAGGTAAGTTGTAAGGCTGCAATAGGCTGCATATGTAATGTAATGTACATGGCTCATTTGCAAAGTAGCTATCTGGCCTTGCTAAAATTCAATTGGTACTATATGAACTATTATAGTGTGTTAATCATGGAAAGTAATTATTATTACTGAACCCTCTATTGATGGATCTGTTATAGCTATTGCATTTGAATTATTGAACTGTATTTTGAATGTTTTTCTGTCTGTCGTACTACAGTATATACTTTAGCAGGTGACTTATAATAGTTTTTTACACATTTTTATTACTGTGCATGATATTCGCTCTGCAGTCATGCCTCTAGACTTGTTTTTCATTTATATAACTATATATTATTCTCTTAATTTTGATATTGAGAAGCTAAACAGTTACATTCACTGGAGTATGATGTTCCTATTACTGGAATAAATTGCAGGTAATATTTCCTCGAGAGTATTCATAGTTAAATGTATGCTATATATATTTTGTCTTAAAACTAGTTTATCAAATACTTTTGTGTCTTTCTGTTATTGAAGAACACAGAAGCATAGTAAAGTTTATATTAGTGAGCTGACCATATATATCAAGTTTCCTTACTATATTTTGAATGTATGCTGTTTGGAAATAATAAACAATGACTACAGTCGTAGGATGGAGTGATTTATCAAGGTGTGTCCATGTTGATAATTACAGTCCTCTCTAATGCTTCTGAAATACTTCATAAAACATAAAGTATGCAGTATTAATGAATTATAATGCAGTAATAATAATGTAATAGTACAGTAATACTCACATAAGACGTGATTAGATTATATATATATATATATATATATATATATATATATATATATATATATATATATATATATATATATATATATATATATATATATATATATATATATATATATATATATATATATATATATATATATATATTATATATATATATATATATATATATATATATATATATATATATATATATCTATCTACAGTGTTACCCCAGTTATTCGCGCTTCTTGGTTCGCGTTCTCACTCTATCGCAGTTTTTTTTTGGATAAATTATTATTTTCATGGGTATACGCAAAAATATTAAGATATTGAAATTTTTTTTTTTCAGTATTTTCATTTTTTTTTATTGAAATTTACGTTGCGTGCTGTTATTTATAATGTAAAGGGTGTTTTTTTAACAGTGCAGGGAGGGTTTATACAGTTCGTAAACAAAAAAATAATTGTAAATGAGTATGTGTCACATCATCATCACCTCATTCATCGTAATTTTATCTATCACTTTCATAAAAATTTACGTTGCTTGCTGTTATTTATAATGTAAAGGGTGTTTTTTTTAACAGTGCAGGGAGGGTTTATACAGTACGTAAACGAAAAAATAATTGTAAATGAGTATGTATGTCACGTCATTATCACCTCATTCACCATTATTTTATCTATCATCATAAAAATTTACGTTGCTTGCTGTTATTTATAATGTAAAGGGTGTTTTTTTAACAGTGCAGGGAGGGTTTATACAGTACATAAACGAAAAAATAATTGTAAATGAGTATGTATGTCACGTCATTATCACCTCATTCACCGTAATTTTATCTATCACTTTCATAAAAATTTACGTTGCTTGCTGTTATTTATAATGTATAGGGTGTTTTTTTAACAGTGCAGGGAGGGTTTATACAGTATGTAAACGAAAAAATAATTGTAAATGAGTATGTATGTCACGTCATCATCACATTCATGGTAAGTTTTCCTATCACTTTCATAAAAATTTACGTTGCTTGCTGTTATCTATAATGTTAAGGGTGTTTTTTTAACAGTGCAGGGAGGGTTTATACAGTACGTAAACGAAAAAATAACTGTAAATGAGTATGCATGTCACATCATTATCACCTCATTCACCGTAATTTTATCTATCACTTTCATAAAAATTTACGTTGCTTGCTGTTATTTATAATGTAAAGGGTGTTTTTTTAACAGTGCAGGGAGGGTTTATACAGTGTAAACGTAAAGATATATTAAAATATCTATGTACATATAGGCGGATCCTACTTCGCGGATTTCCTGGTTTGCGCCGGGTCCCGGAACCGAACTACCGTGATAAGTGAGGCAACACTATATATATATATATATATATATATATATATATATATATATATATATATATATATATATATATATATATATATATATATATATATATATATATATATATATATACAGTGTTCCCCCGCTAGATCGCGTTTCTTGGTTCGCATTTTCACTGTACCACGTTTTTAATTTTGGCAAATTATTATTTTATTTTTTGGGTATATGCAAAAATATTAAAATATTAAAAAAATAAAAATTCTCAGTATTTTCATTTTTTTATTGAAAAAATCATATTTCATTATCTAATTGATAAAAAAAATTTATTTCCCAGCCTACGAATAATAAAACAGTAAAAAATTGTAAAAAACATAAATTTAGATAGATAGATACATTTATTGACCACGTCTTTTCAACAGTATAATCTTTACAAAAGGAATATTTGGTCCAAATTACAATGAATAAATACAATAGATTTTGTACAATCATCAAATAAGTAAATGAATTTTAAATTAATATACATTGTACTAATAACTGAATGATATACGTACGTACAGTATAACTCACAGAATTGCATCATGCGAAATAGTGTTCGATAGCGTACAATGTATTGGGGTCGCAGCTACGTGAGCTAGCATATATATTTATATTTCCAGTAGTTTCATGATTTTATTGATTAAAAAAAACGTATTTCTTAGCCTAAGAATAATAAAACAGTAAAAGATAGTAAAAAACATAAATACTAACAGTATTGCAACATGTAAAATACGATACTGCTGTCGTATGACTATCTCACTGCTTGTCACCAATATGACGTATGTGGGTTACTATTCTGCCGCGTGTCACCAGTTTGTCGTGGTGTTATTCCACTTGATGACACCAAAGTCGTGAGATTACTATTTCACACAAGTTATAGTTATGGTAGCGTTGTTGGTGAATATAGATCTGGTGCTTCTTTATATGTATTTATTTCTAGCTTACATATATGTACTCAGAGCTCCCATTACTAAGCTGTGCTGCATCACGTCTGCTCCCGGCAAGGCCCGGTCTCTAACTGATGCTTTATAATTACTCCTGGCGTTCTGTGGGCGGCACTGGGCATTGCTGCCACATTTAGGCATGTCTGAAATGCCTATGAAGTTATAGGCATCTTTAATATGCCTTACGACACTCCCCACCACCAAACTGAAATACCTCGTATTACAGACTGAAACATCAATACTTCTATGAGAGCCTTAAAATTTTCTAACTATCATTATTTTACAAAAACGGGGCAGAGCTATCTGAGAAACTGACTTATGAAACTATTACAATCTCATATAATTATCTAAACAGATTACAGTAATACTAAAATTACTATGCAAAAAACTGACAGAGCAATGTATATTCTTTATCATACGCATTGTAATCAAAATCACAAAATCAAACTTACGTATTCTTAATTGCAACATATAACTAGAAAGCATTGGCAAAATCACTTAAGAACAAGGCCAATAAAGCTATTTCATCAATCAAACAGTACACAATACATTTAGACATGATGTATGAAAATACTTCTAAAACAAAACATATGTTATGGAGTGAAAAGTTAAAAACATTCACAATTACAATGTGCAATTACATATCAAGGACAAACTGATATGAGAACTTAATGGACACAAAGATTTAATCGTGATTCAAACATTGATAATGCTAAAGCAAAACAATGATATTATTTAGGCAGAAAACAACTTATTATGATTTGTGCAAATTGTACAATTTATCAATGGCACTTATTCTAAAAACTTATATCTAAGGAAGACTGAGTTTTCGCTTAAAATTATCTTAAAGCTAGCAAAAAAAAAAATATATATATAAATTGTCTTTTCGCACAGTGGTCAAAGACGGTGGGGACATTTTCTTTCCCATTTTTTCAGTTCTAATACGTGGGGTAATATACCTTAAATAACTAATAAGGGATTTTCCATACCCTTCCTTTCTCTCTTCACTAAAGTTAGGACATGTATGGGGATTCTTTCTTTCCGTTTGGATCCCATCAATTCGTTTACGTGGCTTCTAAGGTGTTATTAAGATGTTTTAAAAGACTTCTGTTTCCTCTCTCTCTTGCTCATGAAATTCTTACTAGGCGTTATACAACGGTTTCCTTGTGTCCTCTCCTTTTCACTCCCCCGCCGTCTTCACTGCAGGCCCAGGTTTGTACACTACCACAAATTCTCTTTCTCGTCTTTGAAGTATCGGCGTGGGTTGATCCCGAGCTGTTCGCCAAATATGTCGTATGACTATCTCACTGCTTGTCACCAATATGACGTATGTGGGTTACTATTCTGCCGCGTGTCACCAGTTTGTCGTGGTGTTATTCCACTTGATGACACCAAAGTCGTGAGATTACTATTTCACACAAGTTATAGTTATGGTAGTGTGGTTGGTGAATATAGATCAGCTGCTTCTTTATATGTAATTATTTCTAGCTTACATATATGTACTCAGAGCTCCCATTACTACAGTACCTGTCACAAATAATTCCAGATTCCCACCCCAAGGGGGAAGCTAGCTAAGCTGTGCTGCGTCACGTCTGCTCCTGGCAAGGCCCTGTCTCTAACTGATGCTTTATAATTACTCATGGCATTCTGTGGGCGACACTGGGCATCGCTGCCACATTTAGGCATGTCAGAAATGCCTTGTGAAGTTATAGGCATCTTTAATATGCCTTACAACACCGCTATCAGCGTTTCGGACAAAGGCTCGTTCAGTCTATCTCATGTGTGCACCGTTCACGTTGTGCTTATTAATCATTTTGCTTGTGTTCGATAGCGTACAATGTATTGGGGTTGCAGCTACGTGAGCTAGCATATATATTTATATTTCCAGTAGTTTTATGATTTTATTGATAAAAAAAGTTATTTCTTAGCCTAAGAATAATAAAACAGTAAAAATTAGTAAAAAACATAAATACTAACAGTATTGCAACATGTAAAATACGATACAGCTATCAGCGTTTCGGACAAAGGCTTCCACCATCTTCCATTGTCTCGCCTCACTCGTGTGCGCCTCTCATGTTGTGCTTATTATTATTAATATGTTTTGCTTGTGATTTTTTTACTCGCATATTTTAACCTTTCCAATGCCTCCCAAGCATCCTTCATCTTCTAAGGCCTCTTGTAGTGAGCCTAAGCGGCAAAGGAAAATGTTAACCATAACAGATAAGGTAAGTTTACTTATCACGTACATATAAATTTACGTTGCATGCTGTTATTTATAAAGTAAAGGGTGGTTTTTTAACAGTGCATGGAGGGTTTATACAGTAAACATAAAAATAATTGTAAAATACTTATGTACATGAGTATGTCATATGAATTTACTCTTGCATGCTGTTATTTATGAAGTAAAGGGTGGTTTGTTAACAGTACAGGGAGGGTTTATACAGTTTATACGATGTAAACATAAAAATAAATTAAAATATCTATGTACAGTAATCCCCCCTTATCGCGGTAGTTCGGTTCCGGGACACGGCGCGAGACAGGAACACCGCAAAGTAGGATCAGCCTATATGTACATAGATATTTTAATTTATTTTTACGTTTACACTGTATAAACCCTCCCTGTACTGTTAACAAACCACCCTTTACTTCATAAATAACAGCATGCAACGTAAATTTATATGAAAGTGATAGATAAAATTACGGTGATTGAAGTGGTAATTACATGACATACTCACGTACATAGGTATTTTACAATTATTTTTACTTTTACGTACTCTATAAACCCTCCCTGCACTGTTAAAAAAACACCCTTTACATTATAGATAACAGCAAGCGACGTAAATTTTTATGAAAGTGATAAGAAAACTTACCGTGAATGAGGTGATGATGACATGACATACATAGGTATTTTACAATTATTTTTATGTTTACGTACTGTATAAACCCTCCCTGCACTGTTAAAAAAACACCCATTACATTATAAATAACAGTAAGCAGCGTAAATTTTTATGAAAGTGATAGGAAAACTTACCGTGAATGAGGTGATGATGACGTAACATACATAGGTATTTTACAATTATTTTTACGTTTACGTACTGTATAAACCCTCCCTGCAGTGTTAAAAAAACACCCTTTACATTATAAATAACAGCATGCAACTTAAATTTACATGAAAGTGATAGATAAAATTACGGTGAATGAAGTGGTAATTACATGACATACTCATTACATAGTATTTTACAATTATTTTTACGTTTACGTACTGTATAAACCCTCCCTGCACTGTTAAAAAAGCACCCTTTACATTATAAATAACAGCAAGCAACGTGAATTTACATGAAAGTGATATATAATATTACGGTGAATGAAGTGGTAATTACATGACATACTCATGTACATGGGTATTTTATAATTATTATAAATAACAGCATGGAACGTAAATTTATATGTACGTGATAGGTAAACTTACCGTGAATGAGGTGATGATCATCTTTCTTGACCCCGGAGGAAATTATTTCGCAGCCAATAAAAGTTTTATGGCTGCTTTTGGGGGAGAAGAACATGGTAATGGGGAGTTGCTGTCGCTGTTTCTTCGTTTGTTGTAAGATGGTATGATAAGGAATCATGGCATCGTCGAGAATATTACAGAAGGTCACCGAACGAACCATATTATCATCATTTCCTGCGAGAGTTGTTGGAGTGCTTTAAAATGTTCATACATGGCTGCCAAGCGTTCGAGTGTAGGGCCAGGTTCTTCAATTTCTTCCTGCGTTTCCTTAAGTTCTTCCTCTTCTTCGCTCGCTGATTTCGTCATATCATCCAAGTCTTCATCACTCAAAGGCTGCGAGTGGCAGTCAGTCAGTTCTTTCACATCTTCGTGAGTCATATCTTTAAAGCCTTCTCCTCCTAGCAATGCAGCCAACTTCACAGCTTTCGCAACTGCCGCCTTCTGCACTTCATCAGGAGCAAATCCCTTGTAGTCATGGATGACTTCGGGCCACAATTTCTTCCAGCTGGCATTGATTGTGGCCGACTTCATCTCTTTGATTGCTTTCTGAATATTTTGTAGGCATGTGGCAATTGTATAATTATGCCAGTATGTCTTCAATGAGAAGTCTTTGTCCGAATCCATGGCTTCAACAAGGTTTGCCAGTGCATTTCGTGTGTAGAGGACCTTGAACGCACGAATAACGCCTTGATCCATAGGCTGAATCAATGACGTCGTATTCGGTGGCAGGAACTCAACTTGAACACCGTCATATTGGAGATTGGTTGGTTGCGTGGCCACCAGCATTATCTATCAAAAGAAGGACTTTAAATTCAAGGCCTTTTTCCGCAAGATAAAGTTTTACTTGAGGGATAAAGCATTGGTGAAACCAGTCCGATGAGAGGCTTTTCGTGATCCATGCCTTAGGGGTATGCATCCAATACACTGGCAGCAGATTCTTATTCTTGTTCTTCAAAGCCCTAAGGTTCTTTGACTTGTAGATAAGCCTGGGCTTTAACATGTAGCCCGCAGTATTCCCGCACATGATGAGGGTAACGCGATCTTTGTGCGCTTTAAATCCCGGGGCTTTAGCTTCTTCCTTGAAGAGAAAAGTGCGAGATGGCATTCTCTTCCAAAATAAGCCAGTCTCATCCATGTTGAAGACTTGCTCAGGAACATATTCCCCTTCGGCAATCATTTTCTTGAAGTCGTTCGTGACATAGATTTTTGCGGCAGCTGTATCTGCAGAGGCAGCTTTGCCATGCACTGAAACGTTTTTTAGGCCATAGCGTTTTTGAAACTTGAAGAACCATCCCTTGCTAGCAACGAACGGTTTTATCCTTGATGGAGAATCGCTGGAGGGTCCTGGTTGTGGGTCGTCGATATCTTCTTCTCTCTCCTCCTGTCCACGGTCGCCACTATCGTCATCGGGTTCATTTCCAGCGATTGTCTCGTACAGCTTCTTCGCCTTTGTTTGTATGATATTGGTGTGTAAGCTGATGTTTTTCTTTCTGCAATCAGCAATCCACAGGGCCAAAGCAGCTTCCATCCACACTATTGCCTTATTGCAGGATGTTACAACCCTGATCTTTACCTCGTCCTTTTTGATGTAGCGAACAGTAGATTCATTGAGGCCATAATAGCGGCCGACATCCACAAACCTTTTTCCTTCTTTCAACATATCTAAGAGTCACTTTATCTACAATGGTTAACATTTTCCTTCTGCCACTTAGGCTGACTACCAGAAGCCTTAGAAGGTGAAGGACATTTGGGAGGCATTTCAAAGGTTAAATTACGCGTGAAAACACAATTAGAAGCAAAACGTATTTATAAGCACAACGAGAACGGCGCACACGTGAGTTAGACTGAGCGAGTGAGGCGGCACGTTGGAAATTGGAGGGCAAAGCAAACTGCAGTGAAAAAGCCATTCAGACCCCATGATACAGAAAATATTGAAAAACAATTCTGTGATTCGTCGTCTCCCGACCTTTCAGCCAATAGCATTCCATGAACTATTTCACGTAGGTGAGAGCCTTTTCGTTTTCCGAAACGTTGATAGCGGTATCGTATTTTACATGGTGCAATACTGTTAGTACTTTATGTTTTTTATTATTTTTTACTGTTTTATTATTCTTTGGCTAGGAAATACTTGTTTTATCAATAAAATAATGAAAATTTTAATATTCACTAGGTCACGTAGGTGAGTGCCTTTGCGTTTTCCGAAACGTGATACCTTTATCGTATATTTCATGGTGCAATACTGTTAGTACTGTATTTATGTTTTTTACTGTTTTATTATTCTTAGGCTAGGAAATACTTGTTTTATCAATAAACTAATAAAAATTTTAATATTCACTAGGTCACGTAGGTGAGAGCCTTTGCGTTTTCCGAAACAATGATACCGGTATCGTATTTTATGTGGTGCAATACTGTTAGTATTTATGTTTTTTACTATTTTTTACTGTTTAATATTCTTAGGCTTAGAAATACTTTTTTTTATCAATAAAATCATGAAACTACTGGAAATATAAATATATATGCTAGCTCACGTAGCTGCGACCCCAGTACATTGTATGCTATCGGACACTATTTCGCATGATGCAATACTGTGAGTTATACTGTACGTACATATATCTAAATTTTTACTATTTTTTACTGTTTTATTATTCGTAGGCTGGGAAATAAATGTTTTTTATCAATTAAATAATGAAATTTTTGTTTTTTTCAATAAAAAAAATGAAAATACTGAAATTTTTTAATTTTTCAATATTTTAATATTTTTTCGTATACCCAAAAAATAAAATAATAATTTTTCCAAAAAAAAAACCGCTATACAGTGAGAACGCGAACCAAGAAACGCGATCCAGCGGGGGATCACTGTACATATAGGCTGATCCTACTCCGCGATTTTCCTGTTTCGGGCCGGGTCCCGGAACCGAACCCCCGCGATAACGGGGGGATCACAGTATATATATATATATATATATATATATATATATATATATATATATATATATATATATATATATATATATATATATATATACAGTGCCCCCTTGTTTATCGTGAGGGTTCGGTTCCGGGAGCAGCCGCAAAAGGTGAAAATGCTCGAAGTAGGAGCACCATATTTATTTCAGGTATTTCACATTTATTTTTACCTTTATTGTTTAACTCCTCCCTGCACTGTTAACAACTCACCCTTTACTTTATTAATAACAGCGCGCAAGCTTAATTTTATATAAACATGATATGAAGATTGAAAAAACATAAAGAACAAAGAGCAAACAAACTTTCGATATAATATCGTTAGGGAAATAGCGTGTAGAGAATATATATATATATCATTTAAGTTTCCCATGTACAGTATGATATACGATTTCTTTGTAACGAATTGTATACATTTTCTTTTTGTCTCAGCTGACTTTGTTTATGTTAAGATTTTGTGCAGTATGGTCGACATGTAAAGAAGATAGAATAATGTTTAGAACCAAGGAATATTAATAATACTATTATCTTGAAAATTCGATAAACCTCAAATAGGGTGAGTAAATAAATATTTTATGGGTGAGATATTGTGCCTGAATAGTGATAAGCATCAGCTGATATGGAAGCAGCAAAACGTTTTGGATAGAGATTCGTTCTCCCGCATCCTCCTCCTCTTCTACCGCTTAATGCAATAAAATTTTTTGTAGAGAATTGAAAAATAGCATCAAGAACAAACAGCAAACAAACTTGTGATATAATATCGTCAGGGTAGCGTGCGAGGGTGTATCAGCTGATACGGAAGCGCCAAAACATTTGCAGATAGAGGTTCGTTCTCCTGCATACTCCTCCACTTCTACTGCTTAATCCTATCGGTTATTATGGAGAGAAATGAATAAATGCTAATTATGTGGATGAGCATTAAGAACAAACACCAGACAAACTTGCCATATAAAATTGTCAGGGAAAAAGCATGGGAGAGCGCATCAGATGGTACGGAGGCGGCAAAACGTTGCAGATAGAGGTTCGTTCTCCTGCATCCTCCTCCTCTTCTACCGCCTAATGCGATCGGATTTTATGGAGAGAATGGAAAAAAAACATTTAGAACAAACAGCAAACAAACTTACCATATTATATCGTCAAGGAAAAAGCTTACGAGAGCAAAAACATTTGCAGATAAAGGTTTGTTCTTCCGCATCCTCCTCCTCTTCTACTCCTTAAGTTACGTGCTCACTGCCACCATGCACGTCCCAGTGTATGCCTGTTGCCCACCGCATAATAGAGTGCATTATTTTGTTTACTGTATAATAAATCTGTATATCTTATATTCTACACTATTTTCATGTTAATATAAATAACTACAGATCTTTCTGCTTTGTTATGTACTTAAAAAATGTTTTACTTATATCTTTGGCATAGTGTGTCTATGTACGGTTGTGAAACGTTTCGATGCCCATTATCATTGTTTCTTATGGAAAATGACTCGTTACATTACGCGATTTTCACTTTACACGTCACTTCTGAGAACCTATCTTCGCGTTATTCCAAGAACTAGGTATATATATATATATATATATATATATATATATATATATATATATATATATATATATATATATATATATATATATATAATATATATATATATACACCTCACCTAACGTCGTTAATTGGTACCAGGAGAGACGACTTAAGTCGAATTAGCTTGTCTCTAGGCTAGCCTAGATATACAGATTTACTGTAGTAGTAGTATAGTTGGGTGGGATATGCCTTTTGCAACGGCTTCCAAGTCTTGGTTTTGCTTTGCTAAATTGTTTGTGCAGTTTTTATTATTTGGTTTCTTTTTCTACAATTTCTTTTTATAAATTTTTTTCTTTCTTTGACGTCTTTTTCACTACAATATCTAAAAAACAATATATTAGCAATTATTTCAATTTTCTTTTCTATATATGGTTGTGCTAAAATACTATATTCTGTTCTTATTTGTGCATATGCTTCACAAAATAGTAGAAAATGTTCTGAGTCTCTTCACATATTTCACACGTTGGGCAGGTAATATCTTTATTTTTAAATTTCTGTGCAGTAAACAAATTAATGAACTCTATTATGCCACTGGCAACAGGCTTAGCATGGTGGCCAGTGTTGCCAGATATAGCAGATGTTTTTATTTTCAAATGTATGGTACATTTTAAGATATATATTAATTACAAGATGGTAGTACTGTAATTTAAATAAAAATGTACTTCATCTTTAAGATACTTGAAATAACTTACCAGCTTACATGTATGTTTTTTATATTTATCATTTCTCTCAATTATGTATTCTGGCAACACTGATGGTGGCAGTGAGGACGAGGCTGCATACGTTTTGTCACTCTTCCGTATCAGCTAATGCACCCTCACGCGCTATTTCCCTGACGATATTGTATTAAAAATATTTTTGCTCTTTGTTCTTAATGCTTTTTTTAAATTTTCTTCATAATATCCGATCGCATTGAGCGGTAGATGAGGAGTAGGATGCTGGAGAACGAACCTCTGTCGGCAAACGTTTTGCAACTTCCGTATCAGCTGATGCACCCTCCCACGCTATTTCCCTGACGATATTATATTAAAAATATGTTTGTTCTTAATGATTTTATTCAGTTTTCTTCATAATATCCGATTGCATTAAGCGGTAGAAGAGGAGTAGGATGCGGGAGAACGAACCTCTATGGGCAAAGGTTTTGCTACTTCCGTATCAGCTGATGCACCCTCACACGCTATCTCCCTAACAATATTATATTAAAAATAACTTTGCTGTTTGTTCTTAATGCTTTTATTCAATTTTCTTCATAATATCCGATTGCATTAAGCGGTAGAAGGGGAGTAGGATGCGGGAGAATGAACCTGTGCTGCCAGGTCAAGCTGTCAAAAATTCCCTAGAGTCGCTTACAAAATTTCCCTATTTGGCTCAAAATATCCCCATTATAGATACATATACAAGGCTATATACATTTCAATTTCTTCATCTCAGTTACCACACAGAGTAAAAATATAAAGAATTAGAATAATAATAGCTAGTTCTCCAGAATTTCCCTAGATTTTCCCTTTTTCTTTTTTGGATTTTCCCTATATTTTAGTGAATTTTCAAGTTTCTTCCCTGTTTCCCTGTACCCACCTGAATTTCCCTAAAACAAGGAAATTTCCCTGCACCTGGCAGCCTATGAACGAACCTCTAGCGGCAAACGTTTTGCTACTTCCGTATCAGCTGATGCACCCTCACACGCTATTTCCCTGACAATATTATATTAAAAATAACTTTGCTGTTTGTTCTTAATGCTTTTTTCAATTAGGTGCCATGGGGGCAAAATATAAGGTCACAAATGAATGAGAATGAGAGTAGCCGATAAACAGACATATACCATGCATAAACTAATCAAATCAAAACAATAGCGGTTTTGCGGGAATGACGAGTGATGACGCCTAACGGTAGATATTGGAACTACTGTACGGATATTAATAAGATATTTATATGCTTTTATTCTTATTAATTGTACAATAACATTATTTAATGTGCTTTTGTTTTTATTTATAGCATTGGGATCCATATCCTCGAACAAAGAAAGTCCTTTTCGATAAATGCAAATGCCTGCTGCATTTTTGTTCTTATTCGTATTATTATTATTATTATTATTATTATTATTATTATTATTATTATTATTATTATTATTATTATTATTACTGTATTATTATTACTATTATTATTATGACAAGTGACGACGCCTAACGGTAGATATTGGAACTACTGTACGTATTTTAATAAGATTTTATATGCTTTAATTCTTATTTATTTTACAATAACATGATTTTATGTGCTTTTGTTTTTATTTATTGTACAGTAACATGATTTCATGTGCTTTTAATGGTTTTCTAGCGATATTATGATTCCAATATTTGTAGCATACAGACGTAAAGTTGATTATAATGACGTAAACTTTATTTTTATTTATTTATTTTTTTTCCCATATAGTTTTTTGAAAACCGATGTATAATTGAGAACGACTTAACTCGAAACGACCTAAGCCGAGGTATATATATATATATATATATATATATATATATATATATATATATATATATATATATATATATATATATATATATATATATATATATATATATATATATATATATATATATACAGGTATATAATTTCCATAGTGATGGCTTCTCTTTTCTTAGTGGCACTGTCATCAGAATTATCATTAACACGCTTGGGAGCCATACTAAAGCCAGTAACGAGCGAACACAACGAGAGAGTAGATGAAAGCACTAAACACAATGTGGTGGATGGGAATAAACTGAGATGTGCTTCTCCTTCCTCTCCTAATGCCGCTTATGCCTATTTCTTACACTACGCTCGACAAACTATTTTAAATAAAATCGTATTTACAGCTATGTGTTTAGTATTTTTCTTTTTAAATGCAATATAATTTTTCATTATAGCCAACTGTATATAAAAAATAAATTAATAAATTCATTAACTTGATAAATGCAAATACAGCTGTGCTGCTAGCTGTGCATTCGAGTGTGAATAAAGTCATATATACAGCTATGTGTTTGGTATTTTTTCTTTTTTAAATTCAATATAATTTTTTAATATAACCAACTGTATAAAATGTAAATAAATAAAGCCAGTAACTTGATAAATACGAATATAGAAAAGCTATGTTTGCTACTGTTATAATATGTGGAGCTCTTACAAAGGCATCATAGAAAGTTCTAGGCTGATGAGTTTTTTATAAAGAAATGTACACTTACTTGGAGTCAATAAAGTAATGTAAACATTAGTTAATGACTCCAAGTAAGTGTACATTTTTTAACACACAGCTCATCAGCCTACAACTTTGTAGGATGCCTTTGTAATGGTTCCACATATTATAACATCTACCTTTGTATTTGTGTGTATTTCAAATAAAATTGTAGTTACAGCTAAGTGTTTGGTATTTTTCTTTTTAAATGCAATATAATCCTTCAATATAATCAAATATATAAACAAATAAATAATTAAAGCCATTAACTTGATAAATATGAATACAGCAGTGCTGCTAGCTGTGTATTCATGTGTATTTCAAATGAAATTGTATTAACAGCTTTTTTTTTTTAAATTAAATATAATCCTTCAATATAGCCAAATATATAAAAAAGTAGCTAGTGCCATTAACTTGATAAATATGATTACAGCAGTGCTGCTAGCTGTGTATTCCTCCGCCGCTCTCACAAACTATTTTGGTGCGCGTTTTGAATTTACTGCACCAGTCAGGTAGGTCGAAAAATTAATTTATTAGTTATTTTTTGGCAATTGTCGTAGCTTGGAATGACGTTATTCGAGGACCTACAGTATATATATATATATATATATATATATATATATATATATATATATATATATATATATATATATATATATATATATATATATATATATATATATATATATATATATATATATATATGGAAGGAAAAGCACATTAAATGAAACAACGAAAATATATATAAATAAAGTACTTATTAATTTCGTGACCTAAGCTGGTCACCTTCTCAAAGTACCAGGTCACTTTGAGAAGGTGATCAGCTTAGGTCACGAAATTAATAAGTACTTTATTTATATATATTTTCATTGTTTTATTTAATGGGCTTTTCCTTCCATTTTAGACTGTATGTTAACAGTTCAGTGTTATTAATATATATATATATATATATATATATATATATATATATATATATATATATATATATATATATATATATATATATATATATATATATATATATATATATATATATATATATATATATATATATATATATATAGTGTTCCTTCAATTATCGCGATGGTTTGGTTCCGGGACCCGGCGCGAGACAGGATCAGCCTATATGTACATAGATATTTTAATTTATTTTTACGTTTACACCGTATTAACTGTATAAACCCTCCCTGTACTGCTAAAAAACACCCTTTACTTCATAAATAACAGCATGCAAGCGTAAATTTATATGATATACTAATGTACATAGGTATTTTACAATTATTTTTACGTTTACTGTATAAACCCTCCCTGCACTGTTAAAAACCACCCTTTACTTTATAAATAACAGCATGCAATGTAAATTTATATGTACGTGATAGGTAAACTTACCTTATCTGTTATGGTTAACATTTTCCTTTGCTGCTTAGGCTCACTACAAGAAGCCTTAGAAGATGAAGGATGCTTGGGAGGCATTGCAAAGGTTAAAGTATGCGAGTAAATAAATCACAAGCAAAACGTATTAATAAGCACAACGTGAATGGCGCACACGTGAGTTACGCTGAACGAGTGAGGCGAAACAATGGAAGATGGTGGAAGCCTTTGTCCGAAACGCTGATAGCGGTATCATATTTTACATGTTGCAATACTGTTAGTATTTATGTTTTTTACTATTTTTTACTGTTTTATTATTCTTAGGCTAAGAAATACGTTTTTTTATCAATAAAATCATGAAACTACTGGAAATTTTAATATATATGCTAGCTCATGTAGGTGCGACCCCAATACATTGTACGCTATCGGACACTATTCACGTAGGTCCGAGCCTTTGTCCGAAACACTGAAACTGGTATCATATTTTACATGTTGCAATACTGTTAGTATTTATGTTTTTTACTATATTTTACTGTTTCATTATTCTTAGGCTAAGAAATAGCTTTTTTTAATCAATAAAATCATGAAACTACTGGAAATATAAATATATATACTAGCTCATGTAGCTGCGACCCCAATACATTGTACGCTATCGGACACTATTTCGCATGATGCAATACTGTGAGTTATACTGTACATGTGCGTATATCTAAATTTATGTTTTTTACTATTTTTTGCTGTTTTATTATTTTTTTTTATCAATTTGATAATGAAATATGTTTTTTTCAATAAAAAATGAAAATACTGAAATTTTTTTTTTTTATATTTTAATATTTTTGCATATCCCCCCCCCAAAAAAATGCCCCAAAAAATCGTGGTACAGTGAAAATGCGAGCCAAGAAACGCAATCCAGCGAAGGATCACTGTATATATATATATATATATATATATATATATATATATATATATATATATATATATATATATATATATATATATATATATATATATATATATATAGTAATCCCTCGCTATTTCACGGTTCACCTATCGCAAATTCAGTGATCGCGGATTTCTTTTTATTTGGCCCAAAAAAATATATATTATTATTATTATTATTATTATTATTATTATTATTATTATTTTTTGTTGTTGTTGAGATTATTGTGACACCAGCACGGGAGAAAAATGATAAAATAAAACAACCTTTATCAGGCTGTAAAGATAAGCAGAGATGGAGAGTGTAAAGACCTGTCAGATGCGAAGGGATTATAAAAGATGTGTAATGAATATCCAGTTCTCTGCTGGGTTTTAAAATACCTCTTCATTACTTTAATAATGTCTGTTCCAATAATTCTCCTTAGATCTTATTATTATTATTATTATTATTATTATTATTATTATTATTATTATTATTGTTATTATTATTGGAGACAATAAATTTCTTTTGATGATGATTGTGGAGATTATTATTATTATTATTATTATTAGCGGCTCATCATTGTTTTTACATCTGTTGGTTTATTTACTTTAATAACTGTGCACAGTGCCTCTCCATTAAAAATAATGGTTTAATTACAAATTCGTAATAGTAATAATGATAATAATGATAATAATAATAATAATCTCCACAGTCATCATCAAAGGAAAATTATTGTTGCCAATAATAATAGTCTTAATAATGTGCCCTGTGGTGGCGGGCACAGCATCACAGAATAACCCTAACACATTCCCTGCGTGTCGTAAGAGGCAACTAAAAGTGGACGGGGCGAGGGGACTAGGAATCCCCCCCCTTGTATTAACCTCCTGCGAGACGTCAAATCATAATAATAATAATAATAATAATAATAATAATAATAATAATAATAATTATAATAATAATATTTGATGAGAATTTTTGGAATAGACATCATGAAAGTATTGCAGAGGTATATTAAAACCCAGTAGAGAATTGGATATTCATTACACATCTTTTATAATCCCTTCACATCTGACAGGTCATTACACTCTCCATCTCTGTTTCTCTTTACAGCCTGATAAAGGTTGTTTTATTTTATAATTTTTTTGCCCGTCCTGGTGTCATAATAAAATTATTTATATATATATTTATTTTTTTTATTTTTTTTATTTTTTTACTCCGCGGAAATTCACCTATCACGGCTGGTCCCGGAACCGAACCCCCGCTATAAACGAGGGGTAACTATATATATATATATATATATATATATATATATATATATATATATATATATATATATATATATATATATATATATATATATATATATATATATATAGTGATCCTTCGTTTATCGCGAAGGTTCGGTTCCGGGACCCGGCCCGATAGAGGAATTTTCGCGAAGTAGGATCACCCTATATGTACATAGATATTTTATTTTTACGTTTACACTGTATAAACTGTATAAACCTTCCCAGTACTGTTAAAAAACCACCCTTTACTTCATAAATAACAGCATGCAAGCGTAAATTTATATGAAAGTGATAGATAAACTTACTGTGAATGAGGTAATGACATGACATACTCATGTACATCGGTATTTTACAACTATTTTTACGTTTACTGTATAAACTCTCCATGCACTGTTAAAAAACCCCCCTTTACTTTATAAATAACAACACGCAACGTAAATTTATATGTACGTGATAGGTAAACTTACCGTGAATGAAGTGGTAATGACGTTTGTAGACCCAAGAGGAAATTATTCCTCAGCCAATAACAGCTTTACGGCTGTTATTCATTGAGGCCAAAATAGCGCCGACATTCGTAAACCATTTTCCTTCTTTCAGCATATCTAAGAGTTTCACCTTATCTGTTATGGTTAACATTTTCCTTTGCCGCTTAGGCTCACTACCATAAGCCTTAGAAGATGAAGGATGCTTGGGAGGCATTGCAAAGGTTAAAATACGCGAGTAAAAAAGCACAAGCAAAACGTATTAATAAGCATAACGAGAATGGCGCACACGTGAGTTAAACCGAACGAGTGAAGCGAGACAATGGAAGATGGTGGGAGAACCAAACTTCAATGAAAAAGCCAATCAGACCCCATGATAGAGATCTCTCACTCTTTCAGCCAATAGCATTCCATGAACGCTGATACCGATATTGTATTTTACATGGTGCGATACTGGTAGTATTTATGTCTTTTTACTATTTTTTGCTGTTTTATTATTCTTAGGCTAAGAAATACGTTTTTTTTTATCAATAAAATCATGAAACTACTGGAAATTTTAATATATATGCTAGCTTATGTAGGTGCGACCCCAATACGTCTTGTTCCTTTTATACGCGATTTTTTTATATGCGAAATTGCAATAACGCCCTCCAAAAATAATAGTAAAAAATTCGGAATTCGCGAATAATGCCCCCCCCCAAAAAAAAAAAATAAAAAAAAAATATTTTTATTGTGACAACAGGATGGACCAAAAAATGATAAAATAAAACAGCCTTTATCAGGCTGTAAAGAGAAACAGATGGAGAGTGTAATGACATGTCAGATGTGAAGGGATTATAAAAGATGTGTAATGAATATCCAGCTCTCTGCTGGGTTTTAATATACCTCTGCATTACTCTCATGATGTCTATTCCAAAAAGTCTCCTTAAATATTATTATTATTATTATTATTATTATTATTATTATTATTTTTAACAATAATTTTCCTTTGATGATGATTGTGGAGATTATTATTATTATTATTATTATTATTATTATTATTATTATTATTATTATTATTATTATTATTATTAGTATTATTATTATTATTACGAATTTGTAATTAAACCATTATTTTTACAATAAATAATGTAGTTTTGGTTGAATGAACAAGAGTTAATTAAAGATCTCTCTCTCTCTCATTTCATTTCACTTACATTATATAGAATATATTTATATTAAAAGGAGAATAGTCTTACAAACAACGCATACATCAGTTACTTTACAAGCTGATGAGTCGTTTGGGGCAGCAAATGATAAATATAATAATGCACTTTTAATAAAAACGTTAATGAGTTAAAAGACCGTTACATTAATTTCTTTTCCACGAATCCTTTGTAATGTCTCTCTTAAACAGGAATTAGGTAGAAATTTTTCATCTTATTATGTAAATACAATTATTGCTTTAGTCTTAATCACGTTCATTACAGTGCTCATTTTAAAGGTAATAAACCTAAGTTTTAATTCGTTTTTTGTAAAGAAATAAGAGAGAGAGAGAGAGAGAGAGTAATTGGATACATTTTATTAACAAATTTGTCATTCAGAAACCAGATACAAATTTGAAAATGGAAGGAGGATCTAAAACACGTGTTCTGAAAATATTAAGAACATAAGAATAGGGGACACTGCAACATGCTTACTGGCACACATGAGGCAGTTCTATTTTTGAATGATATTTTCAGCATGTCTAACCTATTCTATTCTACTCTACTTATTTATTCTAATTTTCTTTTTATGATTTTTCTAATAAACACTAATCTATTCATACCCACCCTACCTCTGTCATATGTCTATCTAATCTACATTTGAAGGTGTCTAAGGTATTGGCATTTATTATCCTACTAGGAATACTCTACGGTATTACCAAGCCAATTTTCACCAATTTCCCTTCTGAACCTAAATTTATCAAGATTAAATCCATTACCCATTACGAGTTCTGGTTTGATCATGAATTTTTAAAACTTTATTAATATCACCCTTGTTAATCCCTTTAAACCATTTATACACCTCAGTCATATCCCCCCTAACTCTGTGCCTCTCTAGAGAATGTAGATTAAGTTTTTTTAATCTGTCATATGGTAGATTTGGGCATTGTATAATTAATTTTTTTTTTCGTTTTTTAGTCTTGCTTTGCTTATTTATAATTCTTATTTTATCTTTATATACATTTGCAGATAGAGGCTCGTTCTCCTGCATCCTCCCTCTCTTCTACCACATAAGTTACTTGCTCACTGCCACCATGCCTGTCCCAGTGTACTGTATAACTGTTGCCCACTGCATAATAAAGTATAGTAATGTATGTTAATTTCTAGCTGTAAAGTGAATATGAATATCTTTTGTATACTCTTAAAAATAGATACAGGGCTTTCTGCTTTGCTATGTAGTAATAAAATATTTTTTTTACCCATCTTATATCTTTGGCATGGTGTGTCTATGTAATGTTTGGAACGTATCTATGCCCTTTATCATTGTTTCCTATGGTAAAAAACTAGTTTTTTCACGCGATTTTCCATTTACACGACACTTCTGAGAACCTATCTAGGCGTTATTTTGAGAACAAGGTGTACATTGTACGCTATCGGACACTATTCACGTAGGTCCTAGCCTTTGTCCGAAACGCTGATACCGGTATCATATTTTACATGTTGCATTACTGTTAGTATTTATGTTTTTTACTATATTTTACTGTTTCATTATTCTTAGGCTAAGAAATACGTTTTTTTTTATCAATAAAATCATGAAACTACTGGAAATATAAATATATATATTAGATCACGTAGCTGCGACCCCAATACATTGTACGCTATTGGACACTATTTCGCATGATGCAATACTGTGAGTTATACTGTACATGTACGTATATCTAAATTTATGTTTTTTACTATTTTTTGCTGTTTTATTCGTAGGCTGGGAAATAATTTTTTTTTTATC
>JAXCGZ010000848.1:32500-37962 GCA_037179515.1 Halocaridina rubra
CTATACTACTCCTACAGTAAATCTGTATATCTAGGCCAGCCTAAAGACAAGCTAATTCGATTTAAGTAGGTTTTCGACTTAAATCGTCTCTCCTGGAACCAATTAACGACGTTAGGTGAGGTATACCTGTACTGTATATATATATATATATATATATATATATATATATATATATATATATATATATATATATATATATATATATAATATATATATATATATATATATATATATATATATATATATATACACAGTAGTGTCTCCAGCCCACGAACAAATTTTATAAAAAAAATTTACCCCATATCATGAACAAAAACCAACCCACAAACTCACATGTCAGCCTAGCGACCACATTTCCCACTCAATTCTGCATTGGTACCTGCACTGTGTAGTTTTTTGTGATCTGTTTGTAGTTCTTGCTTTATTTTCCATTGTTTTGCCTTTACCCTAGCCCTTATTATGGCCTATAAGAAAGTTAAAAGTATTAGTGACAGTGGCATCAAACACCCTAGATGCATAACAGTGGAAACCAAAAAGGAAATAATTTTAAGCGTAAAAGTGGTGTTTGTGTTTCTGATAACGATACGCAGTAGGACATGGCAAAATCGAAGGAGTAGTCCTCCTCCTCCTCCTCCTCCTCCACCATCCACGTATGCCAGCAACAATCTTCCACAAAGGTAAATACAGTACTTTTTCTTACCTACAGTATTTGTTTCTTACCTATTTGTTATTAGTGGGAGAATGAGACAACTTTTTCTAAGCATTGGACTTTGCTATTTTATACTGGGTATCCACTAGTGTATACTGTACACCTGAATATGTACATGTTTTTAGTAGAGTAGAATTCCTTTCTATTATTAATGTAATCTTCCTTTTACAGATAATATGCATACAACCTGTATTATATTTCATGTATATACTCCTTAGAAAAATTTTATAATAAATGTTTATTGTGACTAGGAATGGATTAATTGAATTTACATGCTTTTCAATGGGAAAAATAAATCCAACCCACGAACAAACCATCCCACGAACAGATTTTGGGATGAGGTCACTACTGTATATATACAGTGATCATTCGTTTATCGCGAGGGTTAGGTTCCGGGACCCGTCGCGAGAGGAATTTTCGCAAAGTAGGATCACCCTATATGTGCATAGGTATTTTACATTTATTTTTATGTTTACACTGTATAAAATGTATAAACCCTCCCTGTACTGTTAACAAACCACCCTTTACTTCATAAATAACAGCATGCAAGCGTAAATTTATATGAAAGTGATAGATAAACTTACTGTGAATGAGGTGGTAATGACATGACATACTCATGTACATATGTATTTTACAATTATTTTTACGTTTACTGTATAAACCCTCCATGCACTGTTAAAAAAACCACCCTTTTCTTTATAAATAACAGCATGCAACGTTAAATTTATATGTACGTGATAGGTAAACTTACCGTGAATGAGGTGGTAATGACGTTTGTAGACCCAAGAGGAAATTATTCCGCAGCCAATAACAGCTTTACGGCTGTTATTCATTGAGGCCAAAATAGCGGCCGACATCCGTAAACCTTTTTCCTTCTTTCAGCATATCTAAGAGTTTCACCTTATCTGTTATGGTTAACATCTTCCTTTGCCGCTTAGGCTCACTACCATAAACCTTAGAAGATGAAGGATGCTTGGGAGGCATTGCAAAGGTTGAAATACGCGAGCAAAAAAATCACAAGCAAAATGTATTAATAAGCACAACGTGAACGGCGCACACGTGAGTTAGACTGAACGAGTGAAGCGAGACAATGGAAGATGGTGGGAGAACCAAACTTTAATGAAAAAGCCAATTAGACCCCATGATACAGAACATACAGAAAAACAATTCTGTGATTCGTCATCTCTCACTCTTTCAGCCAATAGCATTCCATGAACTATCTCATGTAGGTGCGAGCCTTTGTCCGAAACGCTGATACCGGTGTCGTATATTACATGGTGCAATACTCTTAGTATTTATGTTTTTTACCGTTATATTATTCTTAGGCTAAGAAATACGTTTTTTATCAACAAAATCATGAAACTACTGGAAATTTTAATGTATGCTAGGTCACGTAGGTGCGACCCTTTGCGTTTTCCGAAACGCTGATACCGGTATCGTACTTTCTATGGTGCAGAGTTACATGTTCAAATTTATGTTTTTTTACTATTTCTTACTGTTTTATTATTCGTAGGCTGAGAAATAAATTTTGTTTATCAATAAAATAATGAAATTTATTTTTCAATAAAAAAAATTAAAGTACTGAAAATTTAAATTTTTTTAATATTTTAATATTTTTGCATATACCCACCAAAAAAAAAAAAAAAAAAAATCGCAATATTTTGATTTCGCGAGAGAGGAATCGCGATAGAGCGAAGGATCACTGTATATATATATATATATATATATATATATATATATATATATATATATATATACACACCTAGTTCTCAGAATAACGCCTAGATAGGTTCTCAGAAGTGTGGGGTAAATGGAAAATCGTGAGAAAAAACAAGTTATTTTCCATAGGAAACAATGATAAAGGGCATAGATACGTTCCAAACCTTACATGGACACACCATGCCAAAGATATAAGATAAGTAAAAAACATATTTTATTACTACATAGCAAAGCATAAAGCCCTGTATCTATTTTTAAGAGGATGCAAAAAATATTCATATTCACTTTACAGCTAGAAATTAACATACATTACTATACTTTACTCTATTATGCAGTGGGCAACAGTTATACACTACACTGGGACATGCATGGTGGCAGTGAGCAAGTAACTTATGTGGTAGAAGAGGAGGAGGATGCAGGAGAACGAACCTTTATATGCAAATGTATACAAAGATAAAATAAGAATTATAAATAAGCAAAGCAAGACTAAAAAACTAAAAAATAAATTAATTATGCAATGCTTAAATCTACCATATGACAGATTAAAAAACTTAATCTACATTCTCTAGAGAGGCGGAGAGTTAGGGGGGATATGATTGAGGTGTATAAATGGTTTAAAGGGATTAACAAGGGTAATAGTAATAAAGTTTTAAACATTCATGATCAAACAAGAACTCACAATGGGTAATGGATTTAATCTTGATAAATTTAGGTTCAGAAGGGAAATTGGTGAAAATTGGCTTGGTAATACCGTAGAGTTTTCCTAGTAGGATAATAAATGCCAATACCTTAGACACCTTCGAATGTAGATTAGAAAGACATATGACAGAGGTAGGGTGGGTGTATATATAATGTATAATGATGATGATCTTTTCTTATCGTAATCCTCTTTGTACTGGTGGAAGAAACCTCTGCGGGCGCTTATTTATTATATTATTATTATTATTTTTTTTTAATATAGTAAATAAGTGCCTGCGGAGGCTTCTACCACCAGTACAAAGAGGATTACGATAAGAAAAGATCATCATCATTATACATTATATATACACCCACCCTATTGGGTAGAATAGAATGTTGGAGAGAGAGAGAGAGAGAGAGAGAGAGAGAGAGAGAGAGAGAGAGAGAGAGAGAGAGAGAGAGAATCTTTAATTAACTCTTGTTCATTCAACCAAAACTACATTATTTATTGTAAAAATAATGGTTTAATTTCAAATTCGTAATAATAATGATAATAATAATCTCCACAATCAATCAAAGGAAAATTATTGTTCAAAATAATAATAATAATAATAATAATAATAATTATAATAATAATAGTAATAAGATCTAAGTAGAATTTTTGGAATAGACATCATGAGAGTAATGCAGGGGTATATTAAAACCCAGCAGAGAGCTGGATATTCATTACACATCTTTTATAATCCCTTCACATCTGACAGGTCATTACACTCTACATCTGTTTCTCTTTACAGCCTGATAAAGGCTGTTTTATTTTATCATTTTTTGATCCATCCTGGTGTCACAAAAAAAAAAAAAAAATTTTTTTTTTTTGTTTTTTCTTCGAAATCCAAGTTTTTTACTATTATTTTTGGGGGGCGTTATTTCAATTTCACGGATAAAAAAATCGTGTATAAAAGGAACAAGGTATATATATATATATATATATATATATATATATATATATATATATATATATATATATATATATATATATATATATATATATCACACACCCAGTTCTTGGAATAACGCGAAGTTAGATTCTCAGAAGTGATGTGTAATGTAAAAATCGCGTAATGTAACGAGTCATTTTCCATAAGAAGCAATGATAATGATACTTTTCACTTAAAGGGCGACTGAATCAGATGAGCTCACCACAACACCTCGTACCACTCTCCAACACTCGCTTCCATCCCTAGTGACGAAGTTATCGTATAGAAACTCTGATTATCTATGTCAAGTTGATGTAAATGCAACACAACGAAAGGATATCAAAACATCATCATTATGACATTATTTTACTACGAATATTTATATAAAAGGGCAATTTTTTTCTGTTTATAGTTTAGATAGAGTCCTCTCCTTTTTGCATGTGGCACCAGCACGTTAAAGTTGCCAGAAATGAGTAAAACAGAAAATCGTTGTAGTCACTCCCTCCCCCCAACCCAGGGTGTACCCTTAAAGAGCGACTGAATCATATGAGCTCACCACAATACCTCATACCACTCTTCCAACACTTGCTTCCATCCCTAGTGATGAAGTTATCATATAGAAACGCTGATTATTTAAGTCAAATTGATGTAAAATGCAACACAACTAAAGGATATCAAAACTTCGTCATTTATGACATTATTTTACTATGAATACTTAAATAAAAAGGCAATTATTTGCTGTTTCTAGTTTAGAAAGGGCTCTTTTCATTTACACCTGGCACCAGCACACGTTAAAGTTGCCGGAAATTAGTAAAACAGAAAATCGTCCTTTTCACCCCCTCCCCCCTCCCAACCCAGGGGGTCCCTTTAATTCCCATGTAAACGTATGCACATGGCAGCAAGGTAGGAAAGTACCTCCGAGACAGTTGCTTATTTACCAAAATGACAATATTTTTTCAAATTTGTTGCACGGGCGTTATTCGTGTATTTCGCATTTTTTTACTATTATTTATCGGGGGCGTTAGTCCAATTTTGCATATTTTAAAAATGCTTAAAAAGCAAGCTGAGTGTATATATATATATATATATATATATATATATATATATATATATATATATATATATATATATATATATAGAGAGAGAGAGAGAGAGAGAGAGAGAGAGAGAGAGAGAGAGAGAGAGAGAGAGAGAGAGAGAGAGAGAGAGAGAGAGAGAGAGAGAGAGAGGGGTTCTCACTTCACATCAGGGTTCTGTTCCAGTCTCCTGGCTAATACAGTGGTAACGCGCTGGCCTCGCATTTGCAAGGTCAACGGATTGAGCCTCGTCCAAGCAAGAGAGATTAAACTGTTTACTGTGGAGGTGACTGATGTTGCTGGGCA
>JAXCGZ010000849.1:0-7500 GCA_037179515.1 Halocaridina rubra
ACTTGCCTAAATGGTTCATATTTCTAATGAAAGAAAGGTAAAGAGCAGAGTAATATAACTCTTGAAGGGATATTTTGTTGTTGTTGTAGATATCCGCACATTAGGTGGACGGGCCATCATGGGCCCGTAGGTGAGTGATCCCCTATGGGATCCTAGCCATACACAGAACCGCGTCAGATGCGTTTATGAAATCCATTGGTGTGTGTCTAGCTAACTAACAATATGGTATCCTAGGTTTACACTTTTTAGAAATCAGGCCTTTATTTATATCTATGAAGAACAAAGGTAAGCCTCACTTCACATAACGAAACTTCAGAGGCATAAATTGCACTAAATGCTTTATAATCGATGAAATTCATATATCTGTATCTAAATATTTATAAAAATGTTTAATATTTCTCAGTGTGCACATATAAATGTCCAGAAATACAACTTGCACAATGTACATTGTATAAGATAAAAATTATATATTCATACTTGAATATGTCTTATGTCTCTTTCGTATATGTATATCTAGTATTCATTTAATAGTCACAATTAATTATTGCAAATGTATCTAGTATTGCAAAGACACTATTCTTGTGGAGATCTCAAGAATTTATATGTAAAAGGTGGTGTTTTCTATGCTAAATATATTTGTATTCAGGAAGAGCCTGGTGCAAAGCAACACTAAACGTGAAGCCTAATAGCTACCTTTATTTATAGTCACCAAATATTTTCTATCCACATTGTTGTTAAGTCTTTGGAATTAATTCCAAAAGGACTTCAGGCATCTTTACATCTGCGAATGATATCTTATTTCAGAGTAGTCAGAGTCTTAGAGCTTGGTGTCTGCACATTCGTGGAAGGAGCCATATTGTGTATATAGAGAGCTTCCAGAATTGCAGGCACCAATACTGAAGAATGAATTATATTATATATCACATTATACACTTATTTATTATATTTATTTGCAACATTGAAATAAAGTTGTATGAAATTAATCCTTAGTCATAATAACATGCCCTCTTTGCACAAAGTTGCAAATTTTATATAGCACTGATTATACAGATTAGCCTGAAGACTCAGTTAATTAAATCTTTGCAAAGGTACTCATGGACTATCTTCTGTAATCTGTATTGTCTTACCCTTTATACATAAATCCATCTTGTTACTTTCTTATTCTCCATGCTTGATTACTTCACGAATCGCATCGGCTAGTATCCTTAAGCCCTGAAATTATGGATATTATTTTAGCAGTCTTCCATAAATTTAAATCATAAACCTATTCATTAATAGAAGACAAAATGGACTTTTTACTTGATCAAACTTACTTCATATGTGACATATTTATTTTTACTCTTGTCATTATTCTCGGGCAATTTATCCTATAGCAACCAGTAAACCTTTTTATAGTTTAAATCTTTCTCACATAATAATATTTACATGCTAAAATAACCTTTCTTCCTTTTCCACATTGTAAGTAAAGAAAGGAACAGATTTTTATAGTTTATTAAATATAATATAAAATAATCTGAATAACTGAATATATGATCAATTGCCAAGAGAGAACAGAAGACCTTATGCATAACAAACAAAGAAACAAACATTTATATCCATTTTTTTACAAGAGTTTACGGATTAGAGTTCACGTGTTTTTTTTACTAAAATATGAAAATGAGTTAAATTATAACATAAAAGTGCTTCTGATCACATTATTTAATTTATTATTGATAATGAGGCTTTTGTTGCTATAGTTGTTACTGTGTGACAACAGTAGATGTTCCGGGAGGGGTAAAACGGAGATTAATAGTCGCAGTGGCAGCATTCCGTCTGCCTGACACCAGTAGATGTTCCAGTTCCTCTCTTTTAACAACCTATGTAATACAGTGGACTAAGCAGTGGGGTTCTAGTCTAGATATCTCAGGTTCGATTCCAGATAAAGAACACATATACAAATGTGTTATTGTACTGCCATTATTTTATCGTCTAAGCCTTGGGTGTTGAGGAGGAGAATTAAATGTGCATGCTAACCACTGGTGGGTTTGGGAGGGGGGGTAAAGCGGAGATTAATGGTCGCAGTGGCGTCCCTCCTTCTGTGTGACATAAGTAGATGCTCCAGTTCACTCTTTTTTAAAATCCTCTGTGGTACAGTGAACTAGGCTGCGGGTTCTTGTCTAGAGTTCCTTAGTTCTATTCCAGACAAAGAAGGTAGTATAGTTAAAGACATTTTGAAATGCGTAATTCTTTGCAGTTGTTTTATCATCTAAGCTTTGGGTGTAGAGAAAGAGAATTACATGTATATGCTGACAACTGATGGTTGGGGAAGGGGGTAAAACGGAGTTAAATGGTCTCACTATGTCATTCGTCTATGTGACATCAGTAAATAATCCAGTTTTTCTTTTAACATATTACTAGCAGCAACAGTAGTAGTAGTAGTAGTAGTAGTAGTAGTAGTAGTAGTAGTAGTAGTAGTAGTAGTAGTAGTAGTACTAGTACTAGTAGTAGTAGTAGTAGTAGTAGTAGTAGTAGTAGTAGTAGTAGTAGTAGTAGTAGTAGTAGTAGTAGTAGTAGTAGTAGTAGTAGTAGTAGTAGTAGTAGTAGTAGTAGTAGTAGTAGTAGTAGTAGTAGTAGTAGTAGTAGTAGTAGTAGTAGTAGTAGTAGTAGTAGTAGTAGTAGTAGTAGTAGTAGTAGTAGTAGTAGTAGTAGTAGTAGTAGTAGTAAGTAGTAGTAGTAGTAGTAAACTGTTTCTGATTCCATAAGGTCTCTTACAAAGTTTTGTTAGTACTTTACCAAAACTATTTCATATTTCTCGTACCTTGTCCATATCCTCTTCATTTGGGGTAGAATACGAGACTCTTATGTACTGGGAAGGAATACTGGGATCTGAGCTGAAACACGTGCCTGGAGCAAATGCAACCCCTCTCTCTAAACCATATTCCAGAAAAAACGCTTCGGTGTCTTCTATCTGAGGAACCTGGAAGGAATACACGGGTGGAATGGAAAATGCAAGAATTCTAATTATTAATTACTATAGACAAATGAATAACCTGGGCTAATATATACCGAATAGATGAATTATGCATTGTCTCTTACTCGTGTTAAAATGAATGCACAGAATAGATGAATGATGAATAATATTCCACATCTTTCTATTACGGTATAAGGATAAAATAAGGGAAAAATGTATTATAAAAATGAAATATAATGTCATTTTCTCATTCTTCATAGTATGATGTATAAGTGACTTGAGTATGGATAAACAGATCAGATGATTAATGAATTAATTTTTCATTCTCTATTGTGTATTCTTTCATTAGGATGGATAGAATAGGGGGATGAAATTCAGTGAATGTGTCATCACTAAAGAGGGGAGAGGGGGGAAAGAGAATGGGAAAATTTGGAAAAAGAGCAATAAATATAATAAAGAGAAAGGGAGATATGAGAGGGGCAGACCCTCCTGTTAATCTGTATCCATTACAATGAATGTACCTAAGGGTGGTTTTGAATAAATAAGTATGTATGAATAACCGTAGAAAACATATGAAAAATAAGTGGAAAATGCATAATTTTCTCCTGCTTTTGCATATGTAATACATGAATAACAGGAAAAAAAATATGAATATATACAATTACACTCGTAATCACTTTATATCTTACTTTCAGCCAAAGGAAAAATCCTCCAGATGGGACTGTCCATTCACACAGACCTAAAAGGAATCAAAATACATTTACATTAATATAACAATATCAATGCCATGCTGGTTGACCCTCAAGACTTCACTAAGAACACTCTAGTTTCCATTTGAAATCAGTTGTTATAAAGAAAATCTGACCTCGTAATTTATAAAATTGACTATTTATATCGACGTTTATATATCTGTTCATGAGTTATTAGTTTTACTAAAGTTTTGTATTTTTCATTTTGATTCAAGACTCAGACCTTTCAGGTGTTTGTCTGCTGCCTTTAACATGACGTCTCTCTGGTTTCTGTAGAAATCCCTCGTTATTTTCATCTTCTTTAAAAAGTCATCTATACCCCAGGTGTCAAATAAACGGCTAATCATGATCTGCAAATGACGAAAATCATATTCAATAACATAAAACTTGCACACCTATGTACAATACTCAGTCATTCAGACATGAATGACCAAATTTCAATGGCCAAGCAAACAGCCATTCTTTAGAGACTTAAAATATAAGACACAGACTTAATTGTCATATGTTCTTGTGCAAACATACAATATTTTTTTTTTCGTAATAACTTCCAACAATATATTCCATGATATCTAATTACTAATCCAAACATACACCATTTCTTCTTGCATATTCTAAATACAACTTTAAATTAATTGAATACAATTGTTCCCTCAACATTCAACCACATTAACACTAGACATGGAATATGAATCTGTTCTAATGCCATACCTTAGCTTCATGAAAGTTGCTCTATTTACCTGAGGTACCATAGAAGTGTGGATAACACTAGACGAGCAGATGTATCCCATAATATAAGCCAGTGGTTTAGGAGCAATGATATATCCTAAGCGCATCCCAGCACTAACAGATTTGGAAAGGACTCCAGGCGAATAACTCGACCTTCTGTGTCAAGCTGGAGAAAACTCACTGTGGGTTTCTGAGAGAGAGAGAGAGGAGAGAGAGAGAGAGAGAGAGAGAGAGAGAGAGAGAGAGAGAGAGAGAGAGAGAGAGAGAGAGAGAGAGAGAGAGAGAGTCCTAGTTATTTTTAAAAATGTCAGTATAGTCAAAATACTAAGCAAAAATTATTTTGTTACACAGAAAAGATGCAAAAATACAACAACAATAATAATAATAATAATAATAATAATAATAATAATAATAATAATAATAATAATAATAATAATAATAATAATAATAATAATAATAATAATAATATAATAATAACAATAATGATAATAATAATAATAATAATAATAATAATAATAATAATAATAATAATAATAATAATAATAATAATAATAATAATAATAATAATAATAATAATAATAATAATAATAATAATAATAGTGTTAATAATAAAATTCCCTACTTACCTCTGAGTAGTCCAAATAAGAGTAAGGATCATCTTCAAGGATTAGGAAATCATACTTACAAGCCAGCTCATAAATCAATTTCTTTCTCGACTCAGACAAAACTGTCCAGTTGGGTTACAGCCACAAGGGTTGATGTACAGAGCCTGTGGGTACAAATATATCAGTTATTAACAGCCATAGTTTCAAGACTGAAGAGTATTTGGTGAGTGGATTGTGTCTGCTATTATTCTACTTACCTGGTAATGATTATTTGCTGTATATCTTGTTTATTATATATATCTCATATAGCATTAGCCTTGATGTTTGTTAAAAAGTAAATTCCTCATAATGGAATGGTTATTCTTATGATATTCAATTCTTCTCTTTGCATATAGCGTTGGGCAAGAATCTAAAAAGATCTTGAGTGGATATTAAAACAACAAACAAATAATATTTTCAAAATGTATCTAATATACACATTCTTTGCAGTATTTCAGCATTCATATAATCAAGTAACATCAAGACTTCTGTAAGTTGCAAATAGAACTTAAATGTTTGGGTCCTGACTGAGACAGGGAAGTACTAACATGTGTCAAGGTTATTGTAATTTGCAACCAAAACTTTAAAACAAAGTTAATAACTGGATAATACATATGAGTAAGTCAATATCCACAACAATTCCAGTACCTTGGGAGATCCACCTTTTGATCTGCAGTTTAGAATAGCATCTTGAAGACATTCTACAATCAGACCATCATGGTCGCTCTTCACGGGGATGTAATTGGGTTGGGTATGTTTTGTCTGAAACATTATGTTTTTCTTTAGTAACTCCCGACATGAAAAAGGATAAAAGTTACACTTTGTAGTAGCTGATCTTAGTGTGAATCAAAACTTAAGTTCCGGTTTTACGTCACGGACTCCCTTTACTACCAAGGGCTAGAACGGTTGCCTTCTATCGAAGGACTTGTTTTGGCAGATGTAATGGCTACCCTGAGTGTATGCCCTTGCTAATCTCAGAACGTGACGGGGCGCGAACCCTCGACCTGACGTCTCATACTCGCGGACGCTACCGCTTGAGCACGGTGACTAAAAGAATAAAATCTGAATATATGTTATGCTTATTCGTGACACCATAGATGGGACTTCAATATACTTGAAAAATTTCGCTTCTTGGTTTGATATTAGAACTAATTCTCTGAAAAGTAAAAGATAATTCCAGAGAGCAAAAGCTATATTAAGAATGTCTTTCTTCTTCTTGAAGAACTGGAAGCACTTAGAAATTATCCATGATTACCCAAGTTCTAATTCAAATTCAAAATGGAAATTTAAAGAGAAAACTAAACTTATTTAGTATATTTGTTTTGTGATTATGAAAGTAATACTCAGTGTCCAGTTATCCCTATATCGCTTCAACACATTCCAGTAATACTTGCATAACATGTATTATTCAAAAATATGTATAAAATGTTCTCCAAGAGATTATATCTGTATTTCAATTATAAATAAAAGATTATCTTTTCTTATGACATGCAAAAGATATAGATGAAAATAGCAAAGTTTTTTTCAATTAGTTATTCCAAACTTTCACTAACAAAAACTCACCGCCACAAACACTCCTTGATAACAGTGTTCTGGAATAATGACAAAGTCCCCGTTGTCCAAAATAATCTCAAATACTCTCCCTAAGCCTTCCAGAGAGCCATTCGTCACCATTACCTCACGGTCGGACCACTTCGGAGGATTGTGTAAATGTTGTATCAAGCGTTGGAGGTGCTTAACTAAAGGAGGATATCTGGAGGATGGAACACGAAGATGAGTTATAAATGAGTTCCATAAACAAACTCAAGCAAATTCAAACATACCCCGCAATGTAACACACTCACACACACACACCACACACACACACACACACACAACACACACACACACATACACACACACACACACACACACACACGCACACACACACACACACTTTATATATATATATATATATATATATATATATATATATATATATATATATATATTATATATATATATATATATATAATATATATCTTGTGTATTTAACCGCAAAATTTGATCCAAATGAGTTTTAGCAAGAAAAAAAATCGAGAGGAAGAAAGACATGAAATGGTCTATATCAGAGCAAAAAGATAATTATCTTATGGCGTTTACTTAGGGAGAGAGAGAGAGAGAGAGAGAGAGAGAGAGAGAGAGAGAGAGAGAGAGAGAGAGAGAGAGAGAGAGAGAGAGAGAGAGAGATGAGAGAGAGAGAGAGATGGATTCGGTTTTACTTCACGAACTCCTTTTTCTACTAAAGGCTAGGCCGGGTTGCCTTCTTCCGAAGGACTTATTTTGGCAGAGAGAGAGATGAGTGTTAAAAAACTAACATTGCGAATAATTTACATCAAATTAGGATGATAATCATCTTGTCGTCTTTACTGAGAGAGAGAGAGAGAGAGAG
>JAXCGZ010000849.1:17500-37912 GCA_037179515.1 Halocaridina rubra
GATATGTCATCAGGACCTGTAGCTTTATGAACATCTAAATCCATCAGCGCTTTGCATACCTCTGTGGCTGTAAGGTTGATGTTCTCTAATACCGGCCCTTGAGCTTCTATCACTGCAATCTGAGGAGGTGGGGTATTTTCTACTGTAAATACTGTCTGAAACTCCTTGTTCAATTCTTTGCAGATCTCTTCATCCGTCTCAGTGATGCTTCCATCCGCTCTCTTTAGCCTTAAAGCCTGTTCTTTTACCTTCAGTTTTCCTCTGATAAAGCTGTGGAATAGCTTGGGATTTTCTTTAGCCTTCCTGGTGATGTCCCTCTCATAGTCTCTCTCTCTGCCTCTCTCCTTTTACTTAGGTAGTCATTTCTTGCTCTTTTGTAGGTTTGCCAGGCATTTATGCTTTTTCTCCTCCTATTCCTTTTCCAGCATTTGTCTCTCCACTCCTTAGCTATTTTACACCCATTATCGAACCATTTCTCTCTGGCATGAATTACACCTACTTTGGTGACAGGTATGCAGCAATCTACTATCTTCCCATATTTCTCACAAAAGATGTCATACATTTCTTGTACAGATTTGTTGTAAAATAAGGTTCTCCAGTCAATAACTGCAAAAGGCTCATTCATTTTGATGTAATCTCCTTTCGGATAGTTCCTCCTCATGTCCTCAGTGCCTCTACTCTCAGGAAGAATATCTTCAATGATATACTCCATCAACAACACACAGTGGTCACTCTTTCCAATTGGTGGTTCATACTCAATTTTTTTCAATATCCAACACATTATCTGTGAACACTAGATCAAGTAGTGATGGCTCATCCCCACCCCTGGCCCTTGTTGGTTCCATTACATGTTGGTGTAGGAAATTCCCTTGAACGCAATCTACGAATCTTGCCCCGAATGAGTCCTCACCACTGTGTGGGTCAAGATTTATCAAATCTATCTCTTTATGATTAAAGTCTCCCATAATCAAAATCCTACATTTTTTCCCCGTGCCATGTTAACAACTGAGTTTATGACTTCAATAGTACCTATATGACTTTCCTCATAAACTTCAAGCCTATTTTGGTTCCTTGGTGGGTTGTATACAACAGTTATTATAATGCTCTCTGACCCAGTATTTATGCGAGCAACAAGAAATTCCTTGAACTCACTTTCTATAGCCAAGTTTATTTCTTCAACTTGAATCCTTTCAGTGTGTGATTACCTAATTGTGATTACCTAATTGTGTTTACGGGAATGAGCCCAAAGCTCGTATATTCCCGTCTCCTCATCGGTTCCATTTTATACTTAGTGATACTTATCATACCTGTCCTTAAAACTATGGATTGAGATAGCATTAACTACCTCCTCGCTTAGCCAATTCCAATTATCAACTACTCTTACAATGAAAAAGTATTTCCTTACATATCGCAAAGAAGTTTTCTTACGAAGCTTCAAACTATCACCTCTAGTTCTAGAGCCAGCCATATCAAAATATCGATCCCTATCCACTCTATCATAACCATGAAGGAATTTAAAGACTGTCACCATATCCCCCCTCACTCTTCTAGCTTCGAGTGATGGTAAGTCTAATTCCCTCAGCCTCTCATCATAACTGAGATTGCGTATTTCTGGCACCAGTTTCGTGGCATGTCTTTGAACTTTTTCAAGCTTAGCTATGTGCTTTTTCAAGTGCGGATTCCAAAAGGGAGCTGCATATTCGAGTTTTGGCCTCACATAGGTTACATAAATATTTCTGAACATTTCCTTGTCCATGTGCCTGAAGGCTACCCTTACATTTGATAAGAATGCATATGCTGCCCTTACTATGCCATTTATATGTATTTCTGGAGACAAATCTGCCAGTATGTTTACTCCTAGATCTCTCTCATTTTCTGTCTCTTGAAGTTGTACTCCAGCCACCGAGTAGTCAAGCTTGGGCCTTCTTGCACTTGTACCCATTCTCATTACCTTACATTTTGAAGTATTGAATTTCATTAGCCACTTTTCTGACCACTCATGCAGATTATTTAGATCCTCCTGATGTTCTCTACCATTGTTCTCGTTTTTTACTTTCTCCACAATCTTTGCATCATCTGCAAACATATTCATGAATGAATTTACAGACTCTGGTAGGTCATTTACATATACAAGGAACAAAAGTGGCCCTAAAATTGAACCCTGTGGAACTCCACTACTAACTCTTCTCCATTCAGACACTGAGTGTCTTACTCTAACCCTCTGTTCCCTTCCTTCTAAGTAAGTTTTTATCCATTCCAAAACATTTCCACCTATTCTAGCCATTGATTGCAGCTTCCTAATAAGTCTCCCATGTGGAACAGTGTCAAACGCTTTCTGGAAGTCTAGGAATATGCAATCTGCCCAGCCCTCTCTTTCCTGTAAGATTTGGCTTACCTCATCATAAAATTCTAATAAGTTTGTTACTGTTTATCTACCTTCTCTGAAGCCATGTTGCCTAACTGACAAAAAGTTGAAGGATTCCAAGTGAAGAGAGATATGTTTCCTTAGTAGTTTCTCCATAACTTTGCAAACTATGCTGGTCAAGGAAACTGGTCTATAGTTCAGAGCCGTATCCCTCCTTCCCTTTTTGAAGATAGGTATCACATTTGCTTGTTTCCAGCATCTTGGAATCTCCCCCGACTCCAGTGACTCCTTAAATATGATATTTAGTGCCACTGATATTGTGTTTGCGCATTTTTTAAGCACATGAGGGGATATGTCATCGGGACCTGTAGCTTTATGAACATCTAAATCCATCAGCGCTTTGCATACCTCTGTGGCTGTAAGGTTGATGTTCTCTAATACCGGCCCTTGAGCTTCTATCACTGCAATCTGAGGGGGTGGGGTATTTTCTACTGTAAATACTGACTGAAACTCCTGGTTCAATTCCTTGCAGATCTCTTCATCCATCTCAGTGATGCTTCCATCCGCTCTCTTTAGCCTTAAAACCCGTTCTTTTACCTTCAGTTTTCCTCTGATAAAGCTGTGGAAAAGCTTGGGATTTTCTTTAGCCTTCCTGGTGATGTCCCTCTCATAGTCTCTCTCTGCCTCTCTCCTTTTACTTAGGTAGTCATTTCTTGCTCTTTTGTAGGTTTGCCAGGCATTTATGTTTTTTCTCCTCCTATACCTTTTCCAGCATTTGTCTCTCCACTCCTTAGCTCTTTTACACCCATTATCAAACCATTTCTCTCTGGCATGAATTACACCTACTTTGGTGACAGGTATGCAGCAATCTACTATCTTCCCATATTTCTCACAAAAGATGTCATACATTTCTTGTACAGATTTGTTGTAAAATAAGGTTCTCCAGTCAATAACTGCAAAAGGCTCATTCATTTTGATGTAATCTCCTTTCGGATAGTTCCTCCTCATGTCCTCAGTGCCTCTACTCTCAGGAAGAATATCTTCAATGATATACTTCATCAACAACACACAGTGGTCACTCTTTCCAATTGGTGGTTCATACTCAATTTCTTCAATATCCAACACATTATCTGTGAACACTAGATCAAGTAGTGATGGCTCATCCCCACCCCTGGCCCTTGTTGGTTTCATTACGTGTTGGTGTAGGAAATTCCCTTGAACGCAATCTACGAATCTTGCCCCGAATGAGTCCTCACCACTGTGTGGGTCAAGATTTATCCAATCTATCTCTTTATGATTAAAGTCTCCCATAATCAAAATCCTACATTTTTTTCCCCTGCCATGTTAACAACTGAGTTTATGACTTCAATAGTACCTATATGACTTTCCTCATAAACTTCTAGCCTATTTTGGTTCCTTGGTGGGTTGTATACAACAGTTATTATAATGCTCTCTGACCCAGTATTTATGCGAGCAACAAGAAATTCCTTGAACTCACTTTCTATAGCCAAGTTTATTTCTCCGACTTGAATCCTTTCACTTATGAGCAGTGCTATCCCTCCACCAGTCTTCTCAGATCTTTCAACCCTTAGTATTCTGAAGCCCTTAGGAAAAACTGCGACACTGTTTACGTCCTCACTCAACTTAGTCTCTGTAATTGCTACTATATCTGCCTTACTGTTGTGAATCCTATCATTTAATTCTACTGCCTTACCAGCTAATCCATCAGCATTTGTGTATAACAATCTTAATGAGGCCCCATCCCCTAATCTTCTGTCATTATCTTCTTTATCTCCCCTTTGTCTGGAAGAACTCTTTAATGAAAATTTTTCTTCTCTTCTTCATTTCTTTCATCATTTAACCTTCTTGCCTCTTGCAACAAGTTTTTGATCTTTCCCATCTTTTCCTGTGTTCTGTATCGTCTAATGAACACTTCTTTGAATTCTTGAAGGTCTTTTAGACTTTTTTTTTCTCAACAATATTTCCCTACATGTTTCCCCTCTCTCAAAGGTTACTTTTGTTGGTCTCGGCTTTCCTTCCCTCGAATATTTACCTAGTTGGTGTATGTTTACAATATCCTCAGGACCACATACTACTCCAAGCTTTCTTATCAGGTCTATGACCCTAGCTTTATTTTCTTCAAGTCTCCCCTGCCTTGTTGGCTCCTGGGATTTGCTTATGCCTGAGATTACCACTGTCTTCTCCTTATCAAGTGCCTGTCTGATGAGTGAGTTTGCCCTTTCCATCACAACGTCATTCATTTTTTCGATTACTGTCTCTTTATAGTCAACTGTTTGTATGTTTTCCAGTGCCACCACCTTTACAGCCTCTTTTACTGCCACATCCCCCTTTAGTGCATCAGCAAAGGAAGTTTTCATGGCATCATTTTCCATATTCAGCTCCTGGAACTCTTTTCTGAACTGTTCAATATTTTCCTTAATCTGGACATTCCAAGCAGCAATCTCGTCTCTCTCAGAAGAGAGCAGTGAACTAACATCTAATTCCTTTAGGTTGTCATTCAGCTGTTTGTTTTTATCTTCTTGTTTAGAAATTCTAGATTCTAGTTGACTCTTTTCCCCTTCCAGCTTCTTTATTCTTTTTTCTAGTTCCTTTCTCTCCTGCCCTTGTGCTTTATTTGCTTCCTCCAAAGATCTTATTTGCTCTCTGAGTGTTTCATTCTCTTTCATTTCTCCATCCATATTCCGAATTTTATCATCAAGGCTTATAACCATTTCCTCTAAATTCTTGATTTTCTGTTTAAGTCTCCTAATGGTGTGTGTGTGTGTGTGTGTGTGTGTGTGTGTGTGTGTGTGTGTGTGTGTGTGTGTGCAATTACCTAATTGTAATTATCTAATTTTGTTTATGGAAAAGAGCCCCAAGCTCCTAACTTCACGCTTCTTAGTCGCTTCCATTTTGTACTTTTTTATTTTTTTTGATGAGATAGGATAGGAGGAGAAAAAGGGGAGGGGATTTGGGATATAAGGGAATTGGAAGGAAAAGCACGAAAATTAAATAGAGTAAGAGATAAGAAAAGAGAGGGGCAGACCCTCGTGCTAAATTTTGAGCTGGAATTCCATTTTGTACTAAAAATGGATTGAGTTGACATTAATTACCTCCTCGCTTAGCGAATTCCAATTATCAACTACTCTTACACTAAATAAAAGTACTTCCTTACATCCTGCAAAGAAGTTTTCTTACGAAGCTTCAAACTATGACCTCTAGTTCTAGTGCCAGCCATATCTAAATATCGATCCCTATCATCTCTATCATAACCATGAAGGAATTTAAAAATCGTCACCACATCCCTCCTCATTCTTCTAGCTTCGAGTGATGGTAACTCTAATTCCCTCAAACTCTCCTCATAACTGAGATTGCGTATTTCTGGCACTAGTTTCGTGGCATGTCTTTGAACTTTTTCTAGCTTAACTAAGTGCTTTTTCAAGTGTGGATTCCAAAAGTGGGCTGCATATTCAAGCTTTGGCCTCACATAGGTTGCATAAATATTTCTGAACATTCCCTTGTCCATGTGCCTGAAAGCTACCCTTACATTTGCTAAGAAAGCATATGCTGCCCTTATAATGCTATTTATATGCATTTCTAGAGACAAATCTCTAGAAATCTTTTTTGCAATAACTGCAAAAAGCTCATTCATTTTGATGTAATCTCCTTTCGGATAGCTCAAGCAGAATATCTTCAATTATATACGGCACCAACAACACACAGTGGTCACTCTTTCCAATTGGTGGTTCATACTCAATTTATTCAATATCCAACACATGATCTGTGAATACTAGATCAAGTAGTGATGGCTCATCCCCACCCCTGGCCCTCGTTGGTTCCATTACATGTTGGTGTAGGAAATTCCCTTTTACGCAATCTAGGAATCTTGCCCCGAATGAGTCCTCACCACTGTGTGATTACCTAATTTTTATTACCTAATTGTGTTTACGGGAAAGAGCCCAAAGCTCGTATCTTCCCGTCTCCTCATCGGTTCCATTTTAGACTTAGTGATACTTATCATACCTGTCCTTAAAACTATGGATTGAGATAGCATTAACTACCTCCTCGCTTAGCCAATTCCAATTATCAACTACTCTTACAATGAAAAAGTATTTCCTTACATCCTGCGAAGAAGTTTTCTTACGAAGCTTCAAACTATGACCTCTAGTTCTAGAGCCAGCCATATCAAAATATCGATCCCTATCCACTCTATCATAACCATGAAGGAATTTAAAGACTGTCACCATATCCCCCCTCACTCTTCTAGCCTCGAGTGATGGTAAGTCTAATTCCCTCAGCCTCTCATCATAACTGAGATTGCGTATTTCTGGCACCAGTTTCGTGGCATGTCTTTGAACTTTTTCAAGCTTAGCTATGTGCTTTTTCAAGTGCGGATTCCAAAAGGGGGCTGCATATTCGAGTTTTGGCCTCACATAGGTTACATAAATATTTCTGAACATTTCCTTGTCCATGTGCCTGAAGGCTACCCTTACATTTGATAAGAATGCATATGCTGCCCTTACTATGCCATTTATATGTATTTCTGGAGACAAATCTGCCAGTATGTTTACTCCTAGATCTCTCTCATTTTCTGTCTCTTGAAGTTGTACTCCAGCGACCGAGTAGTCAAGCTTGGGCCTTCTTGCACTTGTACCCATTTTCATTACCTTACATTTTGAAGTATTGAATTTCATTAGCCACTTTTCTGACCACTCATGCAGATTATTTAGATCCTCCTGAAGTTCTCTACCATTGTTCTCGTTTTTTACTTTCTTCACAATCTTTGCATCATCTGCAAACATATTCATGAATGAATTTACAGACTCTGGTAGGTCATTTACATATAAAAGGAACAAAAGAGGCCCTAAAACTGAACCCTGTGGAACTCCACTATTAACTCTTCTCCATTCAGACACTGAGTGTCTTACTCTAACCCTCTGTTCCCTTCCTTCTAAGTAAGTTTTTATCCATTCCAAAACATTTCCACCTATTCTAGCCATTGATTGCAGCTTCCTAATAAGTCTCCCATGTGGAACAGTGATTACCTAATTGTGATTACCTAATTGTGTTTACGGGAAAGAGCCCAAAGCTCGTATCTTCCCGTCTCCTGATCGGTTCCATTTTAGACTTAGTGATACTTATCGTACCTGTCCTTAAAACTATGGATTGAGATAGCATTAACTACCTCCTCGCTTAGCAAATTCCAATTGTCAACTACTCTTACACTGAAAAAGTATTTCCTTACATCCTGCAACGAAGTTTTCTTACGAAGCTTCAAACTATGACCTCTAGTTCTAGAGCCAGCCATATCGAAATATGTGTGTGTGTGTGTGTGTGTGTGTGTGTGTGTGTGTGTGTGTGTGTGTGTGTGTGTGTGTGTGTGTGTATGTATGTATGTATGTATGTATGTATGTATGCATGTACGTATGTAAGTATGAAATTACCTAATTGTGCTTACGGGAAAGAGCAACAAGCTCGTAGCTTCACGTCTCCTAGCCGCTTCCATTTTGTACTTAGTGATACTTACCATACTTGTCCTTTAAACTATGGATTGAGTTAGCATTAACTACCTCTTCGCTTGGCGAATTCCAATTATCAAATATTCTTGCGCTAAAAGACTGCTTCCTCACATCTTGTTAAGAAGTTTTTTAATAAGCTTCAAATTATGACCTCTAGTTCAAGTGCCAGCTATATCAAATCCCTATCAACTCTGTCATAACCATGAAGGAATTTAAATCCGTCCAAAAATCCCCCCTAATTCTTCTAGCTTCGAGAAATGGTAACTCTAATTCCCTCAGCCTCTCCTCATAACTGAGATTGCTCATTGGTGGCACTAGTTTCGTTGCATATCTTGAAGCTTTTTCCAGCTTAACTACGTGATTTTCAAATGTGGATTCCAAAATGGGGATGCATGTTTAAGCTTTGGCCTCACATAGGCTACATAAATATTTCTGAACATTTCCTTGTCCATGTGCCTGAAAGCTACCCTTACATTTGCTAAGAAAGCATATGTTGCCCTTACAATGTCATTTATATGCATTTCTGGAGACAAATCGGCCAGTATGTTCATGCCTACATCTCTTTCATTCTCAGTCTCTTGAAGTTCTGCTCCTGCCATTTTCTTTTTCTTTTTCAGGATGGGATGGGATAGTAGGGGAAAAAGGGAGGGGATTAAGGATATAAGGGAATTGGAGGGAAAAGCACGAAAATTAAATAAAGTAAGAGAAAAAGAGAAGGGCAGACCCTCGTGCTAAGTCCTGCCATTGAGTAGTCAAGCTTGGGCCTTCTCGCACTTGTACCCATTCTCGTTACCTTACATTTTGAAGCATTTGATTTCATTAGCCACTTTTCTGACCACTCATGCGGACAATTTAGGTCATCCTTAAGTTCTCTACCATTGTTCTCGTTTCTTACATTCTTCGCAATCTTTGCATCATCTGCAAACATATTCATGAATGAATTTACAGACTCTGGTAGGTCATGTACATATACAAGGAACAAAAGTGGTCCTTTAACTGAACTCTGTGAAACTCAATTACTGACTCTTCTCCATTTAGACAATGTTTTTCTCCATTCCAAAAAATTTCCACATATTCTCGCCATTGCATTCAGCCTCTTAATAAGTCTCCCGTGCGGGACCGTGTCAAATGTTTTCTGGAAGTCCAGGAATATACAATCTGCCTAGCCCTTTCATTCTTGTAGCATTCGGCTTACCTCATCACAAAATTATAATAAGTTTGTTACTGTTGATCTACCTTCTCTGAAGCCATATTGTCTCACTGACAAAAAGTTGAAGGTTTCCAAGTGAAGAGAGATGTCTTTCCTTAGCATTTACTCCATAACTATACAAACTATGCTGGTCAGGGAAACAGGTCTATTGTTTAGAGCCGTATCCCTCCCTCCCTTCTTGATGATAGGTATCACGTTTTCTTGTGTGATTACCTAATTGTGATTACCTAATTGTGTTTACGGGAAAGAGCCCAAAGCTCGTATCTTCCCGTCTCCTCATCGGCTCCATTTTAGACTTAGTGATGCTTATCATACCTGTCCTTAAAACTATGGATTGAGATAGCATTAACTACCTCCTCGCTTAGCCAATTCCAGGTATCAACTACTCTTACACTGAAAAAGTATTTCCTTACATCCAGCAAAGAAGTTTTCTTACGAAGCTTCAAACAATGACCTCTAGTTCTAGAGCCTGCCATATCAAAAAATCGATCCCTATCCACTCTATCATAACCATGAAGGAATTTAAAGACTGTCACCATATCCCCCCCTCAATCTTCTAGCTTCGAGTGATGGTAAGTCTAATTCCCTCAGCCTCTCCTCATAACTGAGATTGCATATTTCTGGCACCAGTTTCGTGGCATGTCTTTGAACTTTTTCAAGCTTAGCTATGTGCTTTTTCAAGTGCGGATTCCAAAAGGGGGCTGCATATTCAAGTTTTGGCCTCACATAGATTACATAAATATTTCTGAACATTTCCTTGTCCATGTGCCTGAAGGCTACCCTTACATTTGATAAGAATGCATATGCTGCCCTTACTATGCCATTTATATGTATTTCTGGAGACAAATCTGCCAGTATGTTTACTCTTAGATCTCTCTCATTTTCTGTCTCTTGAAGTTGTACTCCAGCGACCGAGTAGTCAAGCTTGGGCCTTCTTACACTTGTACCCATTCTCATTACCTTACATTTTGAAGTATTGAATTTCATTAGCCACTTTTCTGACCACTCATGCAGACTATTTAGATCTTCCTGAAGTTCTCTATCATTGTTCTCGTTTCCTACTTTCTTCACAATCTTTGCATCATCTGCAAACATATTCATGAATGAATTTACAGACTCTGGTAGGTCATTTACATATACAAGGAACAAAAGTGGCCCTAAAACTGAACCCTGTGGAACTCCATTACTAAATCTTCTTCATTCAGACACTGAGTGTCTTACTCTAACCCTCTGTTTCCTTCCTTCTAAGTAAGTTTTTATGCATTCCAAGACATTTCCACCTACTCTAGCCATTGATTGCAGCTTCCTAATATGTCTTCCATGTGGAACAGTGTGAATCGCTTTCTGGAAGTCTAGGAATATGCAATCTGCCCAGCCCTCTTTTTCCTGTAAGATTCGGCATACCTTATCATAAAATTCTAATAAGTTTGTTACTGTTGATCTACCTTCTCTGAAGCCATGTTGCCTCACTGACAAAAAGTTTAAGGATTCCAAGTGAAGAGAGATATGTTTCCTTAGTAGTTTCTCCATAACTTTGCAAACTATGCTGGTCAAGAAAACTGGTCTATAGTTCAGAGCCGTATCCCTCCTTCCCTTTTTGAAGATAGGTATCACATTTGCTTGTTTCCAGCATCTTGGAATCTCCCCTGACTCCAGTGACTTTTTAAATATGATACTTAGTGCCACTGATATTGAGTTTGTGCATTTTTTAAGTACATGAGGGGATATGTCATCGGGACCTGTAGCTTTATGAACATCTAAATCCATCAGCGCTTTGCATACCTCTGTGGCTGTAAGGTTGATGTTCTCTAATACCGGCCCTTGAGCTTTTATATCTGCAATCTGAGGGGGTGGAGTATTTTCTACAGTAAATACTGACTGAAACTCCTAGTTCAGTTCTTTGCAGATCTCTTCATCCATCTCAGTGATGCTTCCATCCTCTCTCTTTAGCCTTAAAACCTGTTCTTCTTTCTTCAGTTTTCCTCTGATAAAGCTGTGGAAAAGCTTGGGATTTTCTTTAGCCTTCCTGGTGATGTCCCTCTCATAGTCTCTCTCTGCCTCTCTCCTTTTACTTAGATAGTCATTTCTTGCTCTTTTGTAGGTTTGCCAGGCATTTATGTTTTTCTCCTCCTATACCTTTTCCAGCATAAGTTTCATTAGAGGCTTCTTAAACGATGAAATGTATATTAATATATATAACTGTTTATATTATTTTATATTCTCTCAGTATATACACATATGAATGCTCAGATTTACATATTGCACAATGTACACTGTACATGATGAAAAGAATATATTTAAACTTGAATATTTATTATGTCTGTTTTGTGTCTGTATATTTATTATTTATTATAAATAACTACAAATAATTATTATGATTCTATCTAGTATTTGCAAAGCCTCCACTCTTCTATAGATCTCAATAAATTCAATCTAAAAGGTGATGTTTTCCATATTATATAGTTAAAGTATTCAGGAAGAGCATTATGCATGGTAATGCTGCACATGATGTCCAATTAATATTTTTATTTTATGTTCACGAGAATTTTTTTATCCGCATTGTATAGCCTTTGGAATTGTTTCCAGAAGGACTTCAGGCATCCTTACTTCTGTGCATTTTATCTTCCTCTCAGAGTAGTCGGAGTCTTAGAGCTTGGTGCCTGCACATTCGTGGTAGAAGCCAACTTGTGTATATAGAGAGCTTCCGGTATTTGCAGTCACCATTACCGAAGAATAACTTATTCTATATATTGCATTTTACACTTATATATTATATTAATTTGCAAAGACTGATATAAAGCAATACAGTATTTAAGTCGACTTTTACAATAATATAAACCCTTTGCAAAAAGCTGAACATTTTTCAGCACTGACGGAAAGCCCAGTAACTTAAATTTTTACCAAAGTGCATATGAACTATCTTCTGTCAGCTATATTGCCTTATCCTTGGAACAGAAATTCTTTTTTGTTAATTTCTTTATTCTTCAAGCTTGATCACTTCACGAATTGCATCGGCTAGTATTCTGAAACCCTGAAATTATGGATGATTTAGCAACAAAAGTGCATAAATTTATTTCATTAATCTTTTCAGTATAGAAAATAAAATGGAGCTTTTACTTGATCAAAGGTCATTTCATATGTGACATATCTATTTTGACTCTTATGAGCATTCTTAAGCAACTGGTCATATAACAACCTCTAAAACATATTTTTTCATTGTAAATCTTTCTCACAAAATGATTATTTCATATGTTCACTCCAACAATCTTTGCATACTTTAGTGAATATATAATAAAGCAATATAAGAAGTCTAATATATGAGTAAGTGCAAAACAAGAGGAGAAATATTTATGAAAAACATTTGGAGTTTTGGGGTTTTTACCAAATTGTTGTTATAGATGTCTTTTGTTGTTGTTATTATTATTATTATTATTATTATTATTATTATTATTATTATTATTATTATTAGTAGTAGTAGTAGTAGTAGTAGTAGTAGTAGTAGTAGTAGTAGTAGTAGTAGTAGTAGTAGTATCATAATTATTTTTTTTTATTATTATTATTATTATTATTATTATTATAATTATTATTATTATTATTATTATTATTATTATTATTATTATTATTATTATTATTATTATTATTATTATTATTATTATTATTATTATTATTAGCAGCAGCAGCAGCAGTAGTAGTAGTAGTAGTAGGGGGTAGTAGCAGTAGTAGTAGTAGTAGTAGTAGTCATTGTTATTATTACTTTTGTTATTGCTGTTGTTATAGAAGATCTGTCTTCAGAAATTACTTTATAATAAGTATTAGGGCAGGATTTTCGTGTTGGTTAGTGGGTGTTTTTATTCCTTACAAGTGTTATACCTTGCTTAAAATATAGTTCCCTACTACTACTACTACTACTACTACTACTACTACTACTACTACTACTACTACTACTACTACTACTACTACTACTACTACTACTACTACTACTACTACTACTACTACTGGTAGTAGTAGTAGTAGTAGTAGTAGTAGTAGTAGTAGTAGTAGTAGTAGTAGTAGTAGTAGTAGTAGTAGTAGTAGTAGTAGTAGTAGTAGTAGTAGTAGTAGTAGTAGTAGTAGTAGTAGTAGTAGTAGTAGTAGTAGTAGTAGTAGTCAATAAAACTATATCGTATTACTCTTACCTTGTCCATGTCCTCTTCATTTGTGGTAGAATAAGAGACTCTTATGTACTGGGAAGGAATACTAGGATCTGAGCTGAAACACGTGCCTGGTGAACATGCAACCCCTCTCTCTAAACCATATTCCAGAAAAAATGTTTCGGTGTCTTCTATCTGAGGAACCTGAAATTGGTGAAATGGAAAATGCAAATCTTCTAATTTTTTATTACTATAGTTAAGGGTTCCTATGTAGTACATTTATGATATGCTTTCCCTAATGACTTTCATCACACTTTCTACACTGTCCTTTTAGTCAGTCACGTCTTAACTGTCGAGTAATAAAGTTATCTCCCTTCAGTCTCTAGTATCACTCATCCATATCCACAATGGTGCAGAGAGTAGGATTTTAAGCCATGGGTACTGCTACGACTTCAATGGGCAACGATCTCCATGCTCCATGTCACAGTTGCCTCACCAGCTCTTTGTCAGAGCCGGAGGCTGCAACTGAGCCAACTGTGGCTTACGGTGACCCCATTACTTGCAAACATCGCCCCTTCTTCAGGTGCACCTTGTGTTGCGGCGCCCTCTGCTCCAGAGAAGTGTGAAGTCAAGATGTCTTAGAGGCTCTCTATGACAGGCTACATATTCATATACAGGTGGCCCCACCTGGAAATCATCATAAATATCCGACTTAACTGTATACCGGCCCTTCAGCAAGCCTTGGATTCCAGGTATACCAAGGAAATATGGATGGGCTTTACTCCCATGGAAGCCTTGGACAATATTGAGACTTTAGTGTTCCATGTTACTAATCAAACAGTATTAAGGAGTAAGTTTTTCAGTGATTTTCAGGCTCCAGACTAGCCAATAGGCCTATTCTTCCAAATATGTTCACAGTTGGAACTAGACTGTGCCATTAAGTGCCTTAATTGTATCACAACCTGAGTGATTATATGGTTTTACGAAAATTAATAATAGGTTTAAGTAATCCTGTGTTATAAAGAGAAATTCACCCGAATTATTTTTTAAAAGATAGTGTAGATAAATTAGATTTTAATGCTCAGACTTTGAGGCTACAGTGAGACACACGGTTGTTAGTGGGTCTTTTTCCCTCCAAAATTAACCTACCCAGTCTGCAATAGAAACGAAAGACGTGAACAAGGATGAAGTTGTTGCTGCCAAGCACACGAATCCATAACCACTCCCCACAGAGTCCTGCAGAAACTGTTGGAGCCCGCACCTGGATAAGAGCTCCTGCGCCGGAAGTGGCATTACCTGCCGCAGTGCTAATAGATGGGGCACTTCAGAAAGTGCTGCAAGAATAGGAAGAAGGCTTCCTCTGTAGAATTATCTAATGCTGTGGTGGTAGCATCTGCATCGTCCCCTCAGGCCCCACCTTGCAGTGTCCGCTTCCTTGCCCTATGATGGGGTGGCCCGCCATACCATGGCTGTAGCCGACAAGGGTGCATTGGCGTGCATGGCATGATTGTCACTACTTTGTTCATTGCCACTTCCCCCTACCCAGCTGATGCATTGCCAAGCTTTAACAGATTTAACGCATCATGCATGTACTCTACAGAGTGCTGCATTACTTTAGATGGTGTGTCGTCAGTTCAGGAGATTAATCTCAGGAAGTCTGCCCCATGCTTATACTTTTCTCTGACAGCTTGTAAGACCATGGAATTGGTCCCCATCTCCTTCCCACAGCTTATATTTACCACGACCGTTCTCACAATGGAGAAAGATACCTGCCCACAATGCCCTGTGACCATGCCCTTCCCTACTCTGGAGGGAAGGACATATATCAGAGTTGCTACTCTGATATATCTCGCCTTCCACCTTCAACACTAAGAGGTCACTACTCCCTGCTATGTCCAGCCCCTCTACACCACATGATTTGGCCCCTGGATCCTACCCCCATGCTTGCCAGACCCCTGTCAATGACCCCAAACACGGGGAGGCAGATGTAAAGGTGCTACTCAATGAAGATGTACGATGGGGCATCATCCAGCCTGTTTTACATGGGGACCCCACTGAGTGATGCACCAGGATGGTGATAGCGGCTAAACTGACAACCACCCAAGACGTACCATGGATTACCAACTCCTTAACTCCTCATGTTAGAGGAAAACTCATCACCTCCCTGCAACCTTTGACATAGTATCTGGTGTCCCTAGTCGCTCCTTCAAGGCAGTGGCAGTTGCCTTCTGAGGCTTCCACTAAGTGGAGATAGACCAAAGGAGCAGGAAACTGACGACTTTCATCACCCCTTGGGAGTGGAGATATCAGTACTGCCGCACCCCCTTAGGCCAATGTTCTCCTTCAGATGTCTATACCCCGTGGTTTGACGAGTCCAAACAAGACTTCCCTTGCAAATACCAGTGCATGGATGACATCTACTATACGACAACAGTGTAGAACAGGCTCTCTGACACACCTACTACTTCCTGGTCACCTGTGCAAAGAACTGAATCATTCTCAAACCAGAAAAAATTCAGGTTCTGCAAACGAGAGGTGTAGATTATGGGCTTCCAACTGGAATGGGAATCCTATGAGCCATCAGTGAGTGTCTTTCTGCCTAAAGAGAGTTCCTCATGCCAGTCCACCCATTCATCATGGACATTTGGCTGTGGCATGGCTTCGTGAACCAGATGGCCCTCTTCCTGGCCACAGTATCGATCATGGAACCATTTGGGGAACTCCTGAAAAATACTGATGAGCAAGTAGGTGTACTGGGACGACCAGTACCAGCTGAAGTTCCGCCAGACACAGGACACCATCTTCCATTTCGCAAAGGACGGACTCACCACTACGACAAGACCTGCCCCACTATGGCAGTCACCAATGTATTATCATGAATATTATCATTTTTATGCCAGTGTTATACTATGATACGTGTATTATCTACTGTATTGATGTTATTAACATTACTATATTTTTATATTTCTTGAGATTAGTATAATTATATATGTATAAGCTTGGAAAGGGACATGTATGGTTTCTATGTAATGTATGTGTGATACGTTTTCCTAAATGTCCTTCATCACGCCTTCTGCAATGTCCTGTTAGTCTGTCACATCCCACCTGTCTTTTAATGAAGTTGCATCTGTCAAGTCTCGAGTATCATTCATCCACATCCACCATATACATAAATAAATAAGCTGGAAAAATATATACGGAATAGCTAGATTATGCATTGTCTCTTTCCCGTATTAAAACGAATGCAAAGAATAATTGAATGATGCATAGTACTCAACATATTTATTGTACTGTATAAGGACAAACTGATGTTAAAAAAAATGTGTCGCAAAGATGAAATATGATTCTAGTTTTCTCCTGCGTAGTGCGATGTATGAATGACTTGAGTATGAATGCACAGACTAGATGATTTATGAATAAATTTCTCATTTTCTATTATGTATGAATAACCTTAGGGAACAAGTAGAACCTAAGTGTAAATTGTATAAGTTCTCCTGTTTTAATATATGCAATACTTGAATAATAATCTAAAAATTGATGAATATACATTAGCAATTCATATCTTACTTTCAACCAAAGGAAAAAGCCTCCAGATGGGACTGTCCATTCACACAGACCTAAAAGGAAAAAAAATATATTCAGATTAATATAACTATGGTAATGCCATACTGCTGGATCCTCAAGGCTTCACCAAGAACACTCTAGCTTCCATTTAAAATCACTTGTTATAAAAGGGAGATTATCACGTATATTAATTCAAGACTCAGACCTTTCAGGTGCTTGTCTGCTGCCTTTAACATCACGTCTCTCTGGTTTCTGTAGAAATCCCTTGTTATTTTCGTCTTCTTTAAAAAGCCATCTATACCCCAGGTGTCAAATAAACGGCTAATCATCATCTGCAATGACGTAAATCATATTTAATAACAAAAATTGCACACCATTACACAATCCTCAGTCATTCAGACATGAAAACCGAGGTTCAATGGCCAAGTAAATAGCCATTCTTTAAAGACTTGACAAACTATAAGACACAGACTTGATTGTCACAAGGTCTTGTTCAAATATACTTTATTTTTCCTTAAATAACCTCTTACTATATATTTCATAATATTCAATTACTTCTCCAAGCATAGCCCATCTATTCTTGCTTACTCCAAATACAGCCTCTGATTAGTTGAGTACCTTTGCACCTTCAACATTCAACCAATACCACACTAAATATGAAATACTAATCTATTTCAATGCCATTTCTTAGTTTCAAGGCAGTCGCTCTTTTTACCTGAGGTAGCATTGAGGTGTGGATAGTTGTTGTAGAGGTGATGTTTCCCATAACATAAACCAGTGGTTTAGGGGCAATGATAAATCCTAATCGCAGTCCAGCACTAACTGTTTTAGAAAAGGATTCCAGGCGAATGACTCTGCCCTCTGTGTCAAGCTGCAGAAAACTCACTGTGGGTTCCTGTAAGCGATAGATAAATAGATAGATAGATAGATAAATACAGAGAGAGAGAGAGAGAGAGAGAGAGAGAGAGAGAGAGAGAGAGAGAGAGAGAGGGAGAGAGAGAGAGAGAGAGAGAGAGAGAGAGAGAGAGAGAGAGAGAGAGAGAGAGAGAGAGAATGTCATACATGACTTAACATGACTAATGTCAAAATACTCGAGAATATAATTTTGTTAAAAACAAATAGTTGCATTAGCAGAAAACATAACAGCAACAACAACAACAACAACAACAACAACAACAACAACAACGACAACGACAATGACAATGACAATGACAATGACAATGACAATGATAATAATAATAATAATAATAATAATAATAATAATAATAATAATAATAATAATAATAATAATAATAATAATAATAATAATAATAATAATAATAATATAATAATAATAATAATAATAATAATAATAGTGTTAATAATAAAATTCCATTCTTACCTCTGAGTAGTCCAAGTAAGAGTAAGGATCATCTTCAAGGATTAGGAAATCATACTTGCAAGCCAGCTCATAAATCAATCCCTTTCTCGACTCAGACAAAACTGTCCCAGTCGGGTTACAGCCACAAGGGTTGATGTACAGAGCCTGTGGGTACAAATATATCAGTTATTAACAGCCAAAGTATTTGGTGAGTGGACTGTGTACTCTATTATTATTATTTTTTTTATGTAGCAATTAGTACCTTTTGGCGTGGACACGGACAGATTGAAACCGGGGACTTAAGGCTGGATGCCCTTCCTAACGCCTAGCCATGGGTTCAAGCATGGATCTGTCACCTCCCGACTCGTACACGCTACCACTACTCCATGGCTGTCCCCTTATAAGCAAACAGCATCTGGTGTTCCCCTGAGCACACCCATCCAAGTACTGACCAGACCTAACTCTTACTGTAACTTTTTGTATTGGACGAAAAGTAGGGAATCCAACGTGCTATGGCTATTGGCTGTATAACTATTATTCTACTTAATGATTATCTGTTATTATCTGTTCGATATATCTTGTTTGCGTAGCTATATCTCATCTATAAAGTCATGACAAAGCAATTGATATTTAGTGACATGAATAATTTACAATGTGGAAGCAGTTATTCAAATTATGTCCATATCCATTCACTGCAAGTAGCGTTGACTATAGGCCCGATTTATTAAAGAGTGTAAACCTAGGATACCATATTGTTAGTTAGCTAGACACACACAAATGGATTGCATAAACGCATCTGACGCTGTTCTGTGTATGGCTAGAATCCCATTTGGGATCCTAGGCCCGATTTCTTAAACAGTGTAAACCTAGGATACCATATTATTAGTTAGCTAGACACACACAAATGGATTTCATAATCCATTCTGTGTATGGCTAGAATCCCATTTGGGATCCTAGCCATATACAGAACCGCGTCAGATGCGTTTATGAAAACCATATGTGTGTGTCTAGCTAACTAACAATATGGTATCCTAGGTTCACACGGTTTAAGAAATCAGGCCATAGAGATTTCCACATCCACTGTCTTTGGAGCCTTTCAGCATTCAAATATTCACCTAACATCAAGATTTCTGCAAATTGGAAATAGAACTTAAATGTTTGGGTCCTGAGTGAGATAGAGAAGGATTAACATTATCAAGGTTATTGTAATTTGTAACCAAGACTTTAAAACAAAGTTAATAACTGGATAATACAAATAATTAAGTCAATATCCACAACAGTTCCAGTACCTTGGGAGATCCACCTTTTGATCTGCAGTTTAGAATAGCATCTTGAAGACATTCCACAATCAGACCATCATGGTCGCTCTTCACGGTGATGTAATTGGGTTGGATATGTTTGGTCTGCAACATGATGATCTTCAGTAAATCCCGACATAAAAATTATGGCAGATCAATTTTTCCCGTTGATCTCAGTGAGACTGGAACTGTACATTTTATTAATATACAAACAATAGCCATATTCCCCCTTATAAGGTAAGTGCCTGAGTCAAACCAAAATACCTTGACTCTTTGGAGGATGAAAATACAGAGGAGGGGATTCCCAGTCCCCTCGCTATGCCCCATTTACTCGACTTTAATGACACGCAAGGGAACATGGAGGAAGTATCCTTGTCCACCTCCCATAGGGGGAACATTATACTAAAGCCCTTAAAAAAGAGAAACTTGGGTAACTGAAAAAAAAAAAAAAAAAAACACATGCTTCATTTTTAGTGATAGCGTTGATGAAACTTTAATATACCCGCAAATCTTCTCTTCTTAATTTGAAATATGGAATGTCATTCTGGAACAAATATAAAGGAAAATTCTAGAGGAGAACATAAATTATTAAAGAATGTTCTTCTTCCTCTTGGAGAACTGAGACAGTTAGAAAGAACCCACAATGATCATAGATGCAACTGATCTATTTAGTATATTTGTTTGTGGATATGATCTTAATACTTCGCAATGATTCATATATATGTATAAAGCATTCTCCAAAAGATTAAATTCGTATTTCAGATATAATTGAGTATAATCTATCATATTCTAGAGGTTACCATTTCTAGACAAGATTATTAAATGTAGCTGATATATAGCAAACTAACAACACAGTTTCTTAATTTTACTTAAGATGGGCTCCAACTCCTGTGCTAAATTTCACTAAGAATCTAAATTCTTAGTTTATCTGTTCTAGATATACTCACGGTCACAAACACTCCTTGA
>JAXCGZ010000850.1:7500-35000 GCA_037179515.1 Halocaridina rubra
GCCACGAAGTCTTAAACGAAAAGCTGATATATATATATATATATATATATATATATATATATATATATATATATATATTATATATATATATATATATATTAGAGAGAGAGAGAGAGAGAGAGAGAGAGAGAGAGAGAGAGAGAGAGAGAGAGAGAGAGAGAGAAGAGAGAGAGAGAGAGAGAGAGCTGTTAGGTGTTAGAAGGAGGTCTCTCAAAGAGAAAAAAAAACAGCAGCCCCATTTGAATGGGAGAGAGTTGGAGTACCCATTCTACTCTGCCCCACGTGGGTTGAATTTTAATGACGAAGATGGCATGGCAGCTCCGACTTTCGTACCAAACATTTACGGGACACTTAATAAAAGAAAGCCGAGGTCAAGAATAATGAATAAACGATGTACAAGAGATTGCCTTAAACAATGTGGACGAGAGAGAGAGAGAGAGAGAGAGAGAGAGAGAGAGAGAAGAGAGAGAGAGAGAGAGAGAGAGAGAGAGAGAGAGAGAGAGAGAGAGAGAGAGAGAGAGAGAGAGAGAGAGAGAGAGAGAGAGAGAGAGAGAGAGAGAGAGAGATAACCTGTTTACATTTTAAAATATATTTCCATCATCCTGGATTAGGGGAGAGAGAGAGAGAGAGAGAGAGAGAGAGAGAGAGAGAGAGAGAGAGAGAGAGAGAGAGAGAGAGAGAGAGAGAGAGAGAGAGAGAGAGAGAGAGGAGAGAGAGAGAGAGAGAGAGAGAGAGAGAGAGAGAGAGAGAACCTGTTGTTGCTATTATCTTGCAAAGCATTCGTGTATATGAAAATTAAACCTGAAAATCTCATTACTTCTGCCAACAAGGGTTTTGACCGTTTTCTGAAGGCGTCCATAAAATCGTGTAATAATAATAAAAGTTTACCCCCTTCTTAACTCCCCTTCAGTAGAAGGGGGGTGGGGAGGATATCTTTTCCTTCGCCCCTTCAGAAGTAGGGAGCAGGAGAGGTTCGTATAATGTGAGAAGGAGAAGAGAGGAATGGAAGAGGATTGGAAGACACTCGAAAGCGCTCTTCAATAAGTGATCTTTTTTTTATACACATTAATATACACTTATTTTTTTCAAATATTTTGCATATTCTCGTCTGCCAGCCCATACCTTTGCATATAAATACAATACATGCATAAACAATGGACGCAAATCCCCTAGTAAGAAGGCTGGCCGAATCAAAGCACACAAATTCACAGAAGGCAATTCACCTCAATTACTAAACTGTTTTAGTTTAGTAATAAATATAATTACAATTACAAAATAATTCATTTACAATTAATAACTCTATCTATATTTCCCCTTATAAGATAGCACTAACCCTCTGCATTGATTCGGGCATGAAACAGGCACTGAAAAACCTGAATTTTTCCTCCAGTGCGTGAATGTTTTCTTAAAAAAACAGTTATTGGGGAATTCCTTTGTAATCCCGCTATCTGAATATAAAATAAAATATTTTTTAACCGGCGCATAAAATCTCTCTCCCATATCACGTAGGCATAGGAGAACTCATGCATAAAATGGTCAAATGCTTCGCTTATTCGCCCACCCACCCCCCTTTCTGAACCCCCCCGCAGCATTCCCTCAAAGGGTCAGGAAATGAACTCAATAGTAATTAGACCAAGACTTCCACAGCCTCGGCCGGGAAAGGTCAAACAGCGTCGAAGAAACATACACTGGAAAGAAGGGGTAAAATATGTGTCATATGAGCACACATACAATGGCCGTGATACTCCATGTAAGGGGTGGCAGAGTCAATGAACACAACTATTAACGACAGTCTCGGGCAGGAAAGGTCAGACAGCGTCGCAGGAACATGCATACAAATACAAATGGCTGTAATACCCCATATAAAGGGAGGCTGAGTCAAAGCACACATTCACCAGAGCCACAGCCTCGCTCAGAACACAAAACACAGTGTCAGATGAACAAACCCTTGTAAGGGGGTGGTAAAGTCAGAGCATACAGCCATTCACCCTAAGACCCATTCACCACAGCCTCAGCAGGAAAGGTCCTTCAGAAACACAGGAACCTGCAAACACAATGGTGTCATCCTTCTTCTTTTAGGGTGGTTGAGTCAAAGCACACACATTCGACCACTGGACCAATTCCCCACAGCCTAAAGCAGGAGAGATCATACAACTCAACAGAAACCTGCTGATACAACGCTCATAATCCACTTTGTAAGGGGGACGTGGCCGAGTCAAAGAACACACTAAGTCACCACAGCCTCATATAGGAAAGGTCACACGGTCTCAACACATGCATATACATATGCATACAATGGCTGGAATCCCTTGTGTAAGAGGGGTGACTGAGTTTTGTCAGTGGGGTTTATGTGAATGGGGGGTTTTGTCGAACATTCGATAGAACTAACCTCACATGACCCAGAGAAGTTGTTGCAGAGAAAAATAAACCGTTACATGAACATAAAAGTTAAGGTATAAACAAATTGTTTATATATATTGCCAGTGAGATACAAACATTTATTTCTATTTTTACAGTTGTATTTTTATATTGTTTTTTTTCTTTCTTTTATTTTTCATTTTTCATTTAGTTTTTCCCTCCCGGGTCAGCCATGCAAATAGACAAGTTTAGGCTTGACAAAGATGGCAATGGAATGTTATATTTGGCAGGTTTATTTATCAATTATTTAATTATGCATTTTTATATATGCATTTATTTATTTACTATTTAGTCATTCATTTACTTATGTATTTAATTAATACTGCTATACTGGTAAACTCGGTAAATAAGTTCTCTTTCAATTTTCACAAATTTCACACAAAAAAATAAGACCCAAAAAAGAAAATAGGTTAAACAAATCACCATGCAAAAATCTAAATTATAACTAATTATTCAAAATATAAGACATTCAAACAACACAACTGCATTTCGTGAATGTAGCCAACCCATGTCATATAAAATCAATAAACAAAAACAACAACAACACCAAAGAATATAACAATATGACTGAAGCTTAAATAACAAGCAACACAAACAAGCGACTAAGAAAAATTTTATAAAAAAAGACCAAAACAACCACAATGCCCAACAAACACAAACAAAGAAAATCACAGCATACTGGAAACAAAGAAACGATCATTCGCATATAAGAGAACAACAACCCCCAAAAATATATTAAAAAAAAAAACACCTCATTCACAAATAATTACAGTATCAATTAAAGAAGACAAATCCTTTCCCTCATGACAAACCGACAGACAGACATAATTAAATATCAATACACCACATTACGAAATGACAATATAGGAGACGTCACACCCCCTTCATGACAGACAGACATAGAGACAAGCATTAAATATCATTAAACCACATCACGAAATGACAGACAAAAGGTACCCCCCCTTCCTGACAGACGGACACTGAGACAAAACCACAATTAACCTTCTGTTCATTTCCAAGAACTGTTACTCAAGAGTGTTCTTTATGGAATGTAGAACACATTCCGTTCTTCAGAGAACAATGTTAATTAATGATTCAGGTGAATAAATTACTATTTTCATTCACGTATTTTATTGATATTAACACCTCATTCATTTTTATACTTACTCTACTCATTCACACGATGAGTGCGAAATTAACATCTCAACAATGCTAAATAATTTACTCATACATTTACATAGGGAGAGCATAATTTAACACATTCATATGGTGACTATATAACTAACTAATTTCCACATTTACATATTTTTCAGAACCTTACAATTTGATTAACAACTATCAAAATAACTCATTTACTTACACGATAAAATAATAATTTACTATTTCATGAACTTATCAGACAAAACTCATTCACTAACATTTTAAGTACAAGATTTACTAATATACGTACATTTCAACCATTGGAAAACTCATTAACACTATGAGATGATTTATGTAATTATTAATTCAAGTAATAATAATAATAATAATAATAATAATAATAATAATAATAATAATAATAATAATAATAATGATAATGATAATAATAATAATAATAATAATAATAATAATAATAATAATAATAATAAAACAAATCTTACCTTCAAAGGCCAACATTTTGGATGGCAAAAGAAATTTCCCACGCTCAGGTGAGTGTAAAAACACTATAAATAAAAAAAATAATATTTATAGTAAATAAATAAATATATAAATAAATAAATAAATATTGTACAAACAAAATAAAAACTATAATACATATAAATAACTGTGCAAATATATATAATAGAAATTACATAAATTGTGTAAAAACAAAAATCGTACAAACATACATAGACCCTGTGTAATAAAAAAAAATGAGAAAATTTATAAATTACAAATAAATAAACTTTGTAAATTAACAACAAAAATGAAAAAAATAAGATGAAAAATAAAAACAAATAAACACTGTGTATACAAAAAGAAAGAAAAAACACTGAAAATAAACACTGTGTAAATAAAAATAAATAAATAAATAAATACAAAACTGTTTGCAATCATGCGATCAACGAACAAAAGGACTGAAGCAAATGGCGTGAAAATTATTATTTGTTTTTCTTCTTTTTCTCCTTCACCTTCTTCCCATTTTCTAATGATGTTTACATTTTTTACACTCAGTAAACAAGAAAGGACAAGGCTGCAAACGCATGACAAATTGAGAGAAAAAATGAATATATAAACAAACAAACAAACAAATACATGGATAATCAAAGAAATAATAGATAAATTAATAAATAATGTGTGTGTGTGTGTGTTGTGTGTGTGTGTGTGTGTTGTGTGTGTGTGTGTGTGTGTGTGTAAATGGATAAAAAAGCAAATTCACAAGCAAACAAGTAAATACATAAATATACAAATATATATGCATATAAATATAAAAACACACAATACATAAAAATACCTTGATAAACAAATAAGAGAACATTTATCATCATTTACGGAAGAAATACAGCGCATGGGGGAGAAAGCCCGCTCAACTCCTAGCCGTCCCCAAACCCTAATGGAAAGCGTTGCTCCAAAATTGAATGTAAAATAACAAACAATAATCTTCAGAAAGCAGATGATATAGAAAGTAGTAATGTGAGTGTGTGTGTGCATGTGTGCGTGCGAAAGTATGATTAAAAGCTATAAATATTAAGGAAGAGGTATACTATATTATCACTATGAGGAATTTATACAAAATTTATCAGAGCGCAATAAATTATTTATTTTTGTAAGCAAGGTTGCGGAGTAAGTATATCACTAAATGTACATAGAAGCTTTATAATGATAAAAGCACAAGGCAAACAGTAGCTTTATAATTATAAAAGCAGAAGGCAAACAGTAGCTTTATAATTATAATATCACAAGGCAAACAGTAAAGTGTGATTGTGATTATGAAAAAATACAAGCATGCAAATCATGCAAGTAATAAAATATCATAAATCTGTCATCATAAATCACATATAAAAATGCATTTGGGTTCATAAAACGCAAACAAGTAATAAATAAATAATAAATAAATATTATAAATCTGAACTCAACATAAAAATAAAAGTGTCTGTGTTCATAAAACACATGCAAGTATATAAATAAATAAATAAAAACGTGACTGAGATCATAGAACATATAAATAAGCACATAAATGATGTGTCGGTGTTCATAAACACATAAAAAGGCGTTAATATATAAAAGGTGTCTGTGTTCATAGAACACATATAAGTATGATAACATTAAATAAAAATTGGTCTGTGTTCATAAAAACACACAAATATGTTTATAAATAATGAGAAAATGAGTTTACGTTCACAGAACACATACAAGTAAATATTGATAGGATAGGCAATCATACAAAAATGAGTTGCGAAGTCAGCATTAAATCCATTGTGCATAAAATTATTCAAAATTCACAAAAATAAATAAATAAATAAATAAATAATAAATGATAAAATGTATTCCATTTTAAGGATACTGCTGTACTCATTACAAAACCGAATCTACTGTAACTAATAGAATGATATTTGTGAAGCAATCATACATAAGTTAGTAGAGCGCATTAAAATATCTCCTTGTTGGGCAAGGATGTGAAGCTAGCATTCCATTAAGCAAAATATACGTGAATAAATAACATAAAATACCTCCTATTTATTAAAACAAATTATATATATATATATATATATATATATATATATATATATATATATATATATATAAATATATATAAATAATAATAATAATAATAATAATAATAATAATAATAATAATAATAATAATAATAATAATAATAATAATAATAATCAAATACAAACATATACAAGTCAATGAATAATGGTACTTACAGCGCACTAATACTTTGACGCAGATGTCTCTGAAGAAAAAGAGCATTAACAAATAAAGTAGATAAATAAATAAATATATAGATAAATACATATAGATAGCTAAATACTTACAGATACATACTAATATAGATAAACACAGACAGGCTATCTTTGCAATGTATACAAAATGTTATCCAAAACAAATATTTTATAAAGAAAATCACAAATTATTTAAATTTATTCCATTAATGTTTTTAATATACCGAGAGAGAGAGAGAGAGAGAGAGAGAGAGAGAGAGAGAGAGAGAGAGAGAGAGAGAGAGAGAGAGAGAGAGAGAGAGAGAGAGAGAGAGAGAGAGAGAGAGAGAGAGAGAGAGAGAGAGAGAGAGAGAGAGAGAGAGAGAGAGAGTCAAGAAGGCACAATTGATATATTAGTATATATAAGGCCCCAACCGAGAGCAAATTAAAATGGAGATTACGAAGTACTTTCCAGTAATAAAGACGTACAATTACCTCACAAAAAATATTAATTTTCTTTTGTACCGGACTTCATCGGACTAGTTTTATCATTACAAAGAATTTTTTAAATAAATTTCAATTATTCCCATTTACGGTGTTTAGCATTACATGCTTAATTACGAAGATCATGGGTATATATATATATATATATATATATATATATATATATATATATATATATATATATATATATATATATATATATATATGAAATGTTAAATTTGTTAATACAAAAATGGCCACAATTTGCTTGTAAGATGGGTGGCCAAGCAAAGAAACACACATTTACCATAAGGCAAATGTACCTCGAACATCGCTCCCTTCTAACCTTTATTCGTTTCACAAGACATAAAAGTAATTAAGAGTGAGGTAGTCTCCTCTTCGAATGACCAAGGATAAAAATCAATAAAACTATACAGTACTTGAGTTTAACAGGAAGTTTTATTATTACTCCGTAATTACAAAAAAAAAATTAAGTTTTATGCATAATTAAATTTGTAACAAGAGAAGCATACAAAAAGTTGTAGATTCTAAATCTCAGAAGTACCGCTAGAGAGAGAGAGAGAGAGAGAGAGAGAGAGAGAGAGAGAGAGAGAGAGAGAGAGAGAGAGAGAGAGGAGAGAGAGAGAGAGAGAGAGAGAGAGAGAGAGAGAGAGAGAGATGTAATGACATGGATTTATACAAAACAATTGTCATTAATAATAATAATAATAATAAAAAAAAAATAATAATAATAATAACAATAATGATAATAATAATAATAATACACAAACTTCTGGCCTTTATTTTTACTGTATTTTCACATACATAATCCAAGGTCACTATAAGGACAAGCAGCCACGGTAAAAGAAAAAAAAATTAACGTCACGTAGGCCTACCATTTGTTCCATCTTCCTTGGGCCTATATCTCAACCCCCCAAAAAATATATAAAACAATGAGGAGGGTCAAGAAAGTGACAAATCGGTATTTTTGACCTTATAGCAGAGCGCAATAAACGCCAAAAAGTCGCTTAGATCTACAGTGATTATTTTGATTATTTGTACACAATTTACCAGTGTAAAGAGACTACATTAACCATTCTGTTCACTAGACGCAATCCTCCGATAGTAATTTAAAAGTGTTCTGAGATTAGTCATTTATAGACCTTCATGTGTATGTACTTAATGGCCACATTTCTACGATGGATCTTATAAAAATTCAATTCTAGCCTCTATAAACAAGTAACCTAAAGAGAAAAATACAATGGTTTCCTCATAGGCCTACAAATCCATGGAAATCAAACATGAGGAAAAATTAATTTATTTTTATCTTTATTTCATTCTCCAGGTCTTTTCCAGGAAGAAATCGATTGTAAGGTTCTCACAGGTAGGCCTATGAGCAAATAAATTAGCCTAGGCTATGAAAAAGAAGAGAAAACAGTTGAGAAAAATTAATTTATCAAAAGGACCACTAAAAATTATTTATATAATTTAGTTCAATTTTTTAAAAGTAATATTGAGAAACAGTTTTAAACAATAACAAAGGCATCCTTTCTAATGCAAATGGTTTTACGGGACTAAAGAAATTAAGAACACATTACATGTAAATAAAAAAAAATATCAACACAACTTCAATTAAAACTTTATTAAACTATTAACAATTCTAGATCAACTCATTAAAAATGCACTTCAAAATGGACTACATAATAAATAAAAAGTAGAAATCACGTCACATTCCAGTTATGGAACAACTGAAAAAACAACCCTGAGAAAAATAAATAAATCATATGAAATACAGAGACAAAGGATAATAAGAAAAAAGGACAACAAATGTATGGTCTAACGCGTAGAGATACCAGATTAACGGTATTCCAAAATAACCAGGTCATCCACCTGTATAGGGATAAAATAAGGTGGCCAGAAACGCGACCATTTATCTCTTGTCCTTTCCCTTAGCGGTCTTGCCTGATGGCTTATCCTTTGTGGTTAAATTCCATCTCTGAAACAGGTTTAAGGAAGTGGAAGGGAGTCCTCTCCAGATGTTACTACTGTTCATATCTGACTATTTTTAGCTTGAAAAACGATAAAACAGATGTAAGATATGTTCTATGCAGTGGTCAGGAACTACCTACTGGAAAAGGTCCAAAGATGAGTTAACTGAGGAAATATTCACTGTTGCTATCCATGAAAAGAAGGATTAGACAAATGTTACTTTTATCCATATTTTCAGCTATTACTACTTTATTTAATGGATTGGAATTACTTGGCATGTACTTCAGACATTCAACGGCTAATTCACGTGGTATTTTTCCATATACTTTCCAGAGATGGTGGGGTTATCCTTGCGCTAGGACTGAACTATTCAGAATAACTGAATGAGCAAAGTAGGTAATTTGCACTGATTGATTAATACCAAAGGTTTTTACCACAGTCCCAAAATTCTACCTAGCATACTGGTTATGATACCAAGGTAAAAACTGTGATAATTGTCATAATACTCCCTGTGGAGAACGCCTAAAACTGTCAGATGTATATAGGAAAAACCTGAATATTAAATAGAATGCATATCCCCCATTGTGGACCATTCTTGGCAAGTTGGAGAGACACAGCTAAAACAGATATAATGGCCGAAGCTGTTGTGGTTCTTTTCGTATAATATCACCGACTGCATTTTTACAAATATGCAAGAAGAAACAGATTTTTATAGTGTAGATGCTTAAACTGTATATTAATTATATATAATATACACAATGAATTTAATAAAACGAGAGTAAATGGAATTTTTTTTTATTATAGAGAGTAATATAAATTAACTGATGACAATATCAAATATGAAACAACTCCTGAAACAGTTTACAAATAACACACACGACAAAATGTACCAGCAACGTTACATACAATGGAAGCCCAGCACTTGCAAATTTTCGTCACAATATGGCATAAAAATTACATACATAATAGCTGATACAATAAGGATACAACAAGAGTATTTTAATATCACAGACAGGTTAATATTTTATAAAATTTATCATGAAAAATTTTATTCAACTACAAAAAAAGTAAAATATAAAAAATTACATTAGTAGTATTACAATTTTCATAAATAACTTATTTTTGCAGGAAGGGAGGGTTCCCGTCAACAAGGAGAAAATGACAGTACTGCCGATAGAGAAAAATAAAATACCAATAATTATTAGACTAAGGAAAAATTCTGTAATCTTATACTGTATTCTGTAGTCTTATAGTGTATTTTTTTTCCACAGAAAGCAGCGATGTGGCGACAATTTTTATTTCTACTCGTGGGATTATCTCTGACTGTGGCAAGTAAGTTGCAAATTATACATGTTTAAGTCGTACATTATACACGCATAATAATAACAGATATAATTATCACAAATTTAGTTCCCTTGTAATTCGATCAACTAAAGAATAATATTAACTTAACAATCTAATAATTATAAAAAATGCTTCTTACAAATTGATACTATGACAATCTTAAAACAATCTGGATTCAGTGACCATCTCAATTAACAATGAAGGTCCAGGTCGGATTGTTTGTGATCGTAACATGCAACTTTGAACTCCAATGATAATCAGATTGTGAATGAATATGTTTCTAATTATAACAAGTAAGCTCCAACTCCAATATATATAAAAAAAAATTATATATATATATATATATATATATATATATATATATATATATATATATATATATATATATATATATATATATATATATAAATTTCCGGCAATATCATTAAAAACAATTTGGATTCAATGGTTAAAGTTTATATCGAAGTACCAATTTCAAAAAGTACTTCCAAATTACCCTAAAATTCCAAATATATTTTTTTTCTATAAATTTCATATTTTGATTTTTCTTTCAGAACCCCTAACACGCCAAATTGGTCTCTCTGAAGATGTCGCAATTTCTCAAAGGAACGACACTCCAGGTAGAGCATCCAACATATATTACTTTATCAAAATATAATTTTTTTTTTATCGTTAAGATAAAAGTGCACCATTTAAATAACCATAACCAGGGAAGATTATACATTTTTATCCGCTATCTTCCTAGTTTTTGAAGAGATATTAGCATCCATAGCGGAAACACTAAACTTGACTGCAAACCATGAATGGTTTCCTTGCAATTTTGCGTGTTATTGTCTCAATGCATACGCACAAACAATATTTCTACTCATGGCAGTCTTGTTTATAGTTTCCCCTATGGTGTGGTATTTGTTTCGAAGGCCCGATTTCTTAAACAGTGTAAACCTAGGGTACCATATTGTTAGTTAGCTAGACATATACACAAATGGATTTCATAAACGCATCTGACGCGGTTCTGTATGGCTAGGATCCTGTACGGGATCCTAGCCATACACAGAACCGCGTCAGGTGTGTTCATGAAATCCATCTGTGTATGTCTAGCTAACTAACATATGGTATCCTAGGCTTACAGTTTAAGAAATCGGGCAAAACATTCGTGTAATTCTTTATGCTAGATGAAATCTAATAAAAAAAAATTAAATTATTGTTTTAAGAGGTATGGAAATTTTTCAAAGACAAGTATTTACTGTACTATCAAGTAGTTTTAAGTAAATTTAAATAAACCTAACAATTATACAAGAGTTACCAAGAAAGATCTCAACTTTGACTATTTTCATAATATTTGGTTGAAATCCAGAGATTAATGTATACACGAATCCATTGTAAAAATAGGCCTAAACGATGGATTAGCCTCTAAGCATGACTTAACACTACTAATAAAAGAAGTGTTTAGTATACTTTGCCAAGTTAATCCTTAATAACTAATCGCTAGGTATTAACATTAGTATTGATCTATATATTAAAAATATAAAAAAAAAAAATTTAAAAATCAGTCATAGCCAAATTATGACTGGACTACTAACTGGCAAAGCTTAGTAATGCAAGTGCAGATAAAACATCACACTAGCTGCGAGCCATTCCAAAAAAGCAACGATGTATGTGAGGTATCCTAATTCCTCATTCTTAAGAATACCTTTATTCCTTTCTCAATGACCCGATTTCTTAAACCGTAAAAACCTAGGATACCATATTGTTAGTTAGCTAGACACACACAAATGGATTTCATAAAAGCATCTGACGTGGTTCTGTGTATGGGTAGGATCCCGTACGGGATCCTAGCCATATACAGAGCCACGTCAGATGCATTTATGAAATCCATTTGTGTGTGTCTAGCTAACTAACAATACGGTATCCTAGGTTTTCACTGTTTAAGAAATCGGGCCTATAACGCATATCACTGTTCTAATCCTGACTTAATGGTTATACAAGTCCTTTTGTCTTCCAGTAAAAAGGTGTGTTCTTGAATCCTGTTTTTCAAATATTTTGTCTTTGCTCTGTTGGATATCTTTTTTCAGATATCTTATCTACGCTTTGTCAGACTGGTTATTTTCCCATTTATTTTGACATCTTCCATTCTGACTGTCCGATATCTTGTCTGAATCTTCGTCATCTCATAGTTTCATTTCAGCATGATGGCTGTAATTCTGTTAACCGCAAAGTTAGAAAGCAAATGATAAAAAAAAGGCCACCTAAAATCATACCACTTGGAAAAAATTCATGCCACTTGAAATAGGAAACAAACCACTTGAAAAATAAAACATACCACTTGAAGAAACCTATCACCTGAAGATACCTCCCACTTGAAGAAACACACCACTGGAAGAGACACGCCACTTGAAGAAACACACCACTTGAAGAGACACACCACTTGAAGAAACACACCACTTGAAGAGACACACCACTTGAAGAGACACACCACTTGAAGAAACACACCACTTGAAGAAATAAACTACTTGAAGAAACAAACCACTTGGGAAAATAAACCACTTGGAAAAAGACACATTCCAATTGGAAACTTGAGCTCCTTGAAAAAGAAACTAAGTATTAATAAAAATCGTAATTAAAACTATCGCCATCTAGGAGAAGCTAAGCAAACCATTCGAGATTATTTACCAAATTCAAAGATATCTCACCTCGTCAACTGTATATTTCCTGAAAAGTTAAGTCTCGTTATAAAAAAAGTTACTTGGAATGCTTAAATAAAATTTATGATCAGACAACGTTCACCATCCGATAATAAAGGACATACTCTTAAACTAAGTGAAAGGGAAAGCACTTCAACGTTAAAATTAATATATACCAACGAGAAAACTACAGGAGAAAAAAAAGTTACTAAATTCAAAGGTATTTATTGGATTACTTACCGGCACCATTAATATTGGCTACTGAAGATGGCTTCCAATTATCAATGACACTGACATTCGACTTTCAGCCATCTTGACTAGGTCAGGTCCTCAATATCAAAGTATCTCGAGGTCTAGCGATATTATGGATAACGTCTATCGATTAAAGGGTCTTGTCGAAAATGGAAAAGTTGTAGTGAATTTCAAAGGCACAAAACGTTCACACTAGGCTAAAATTTCATGCTTTCATATAGTAACCAGTCTTTTGCATCTCAAGCTCCAAAAGTGTGACAAGATGAGTTTACTGCGTGAGTGGTAAAAACTAATGAGATTGGGCAGAATTTTCCATTAATATCACACTAATGCTGATAACCATGTAAGCAAAAGACAACGACCACTTTTCAAACGTACTTATCTAGAATATGCTGGTTTACGACCTAAAGTAAAAAAAATCTACTACACAGAAATGCAAGTATCTTCATTCGCTCAACTGTAGACAATTTTTCAAAACTTTTCTTCAGAGCAATCTTCGCTTTAACTATCAATCAATAATAGAACCTCTTTTATTCCAACTCTAAACATTCCCTTAAAATGTTAACGCCTGCCATTTTCTTTCCTTAAAGTCTGCTTGATCGACGGTGGCATTTATGAAGAGGGCGAATACCTTCCAACAGCTGATCCATGTGAGGAGTGTCTGTGTAAACCACCTGGCTTTGCTTGCACACTCATAACATGCGAGTTTAAAGAAAGCTGTCGAGCTATACAGAGATCAGATAGGTGTTGTCCAGATTTTAGATGTGGTGAGTGACCTTTGACTCGGCAACTGTAGCATAGCTTACAAATAGATCTATTATAAAAGAAGATTCAAAATGGAAGACCTTCAGATTGAAGAAAACCAATTCTTGTACAATGAAAGATATATAGAATACGAAGATTTAAGATAAGTGAATCTGGTTTAAAAAATGACTGAACAAGACAACATTTCAAAAGAGTGAATAACTGCTAAACAGTTTTAATAAGATCAGTCAGTCAACCACAAGATGTAAAGTTCATTAAACGATTTATTATTATTTAAAATTATACTGAGGGTCATATGACTGACACTTTCAATAATGATCCAGTGATAGGAAATCGGATTAAAATTTGCTTTCCATGACCACTTCAACTGTCCCAAATGACATAGTGCCATCCCTTTCCCCTCAGACTGCATAAAGGACGGTGTAGTTTACCTAAACGGTGACCGACTGGACGACCCATCCAACCCATGTGAAACATGTCACTGCATAGGGGGAGAGATCATCTGTTCCGTCATTCGCTGTCAGTGGCGACACGACTGCGAGGGGAAATATATTGAGGGACGTTGCTGTGCTCAGTATGACCATTGTCCTAATTTAGGTACGGAAGCATTATGTAAAAGGAGATTCTCTTTATTTAAAAAAAATAAAAAATAAAAATAAAAATAAAAAAAAATCAACAACAACAACAACATCGAAAGTTTAAGGTGGTTGGAATGAGAATCTTTCTAAACAAAATGGGTTCAGACAACAGAAAGAACTATGATCATGCCATGATAAATGACTTAAGGAGTAATTATAAATTCTTTCCAGTTAAAGAATATTTCTCTGGTATAAGTGAGTCTTCTCTACCAGTACACTTTCTTATTCTCTCAATTTAATTCAATTTCATCTGTCTTCATAACCCGCATATTTTCTTACAAGCATGGCTTAATCCTATTAATGCTTGTAAACTTTATATCTGCACTTGTTTACAATGTCTTTGCCAAGATAAAACGTTCCATACTATTGATGTTTTTTTTTTTCATTAATAACTACACATTTGTCCCAAAATAGATTTAATTTCCAGGCTACACTTCCATCAGAATGTGAATGATACATTACTATAATAATTCAACATTAAGACAGATACATTAATAACCCTATACTGGTGTTCTATAATTTCAGAAGCAAACGAAGCAATCAAGCAGACTACAGAGGAAGTAAGGCCTGCCAACACAGATTCGGGTGACTCTACTACCATTCCTGAAGCCAATGTTGCAGAGGTGCCATCCACATTGGATAACGAAGAAATTGAAGCCAATAATGAACAGACAGATACTCAGCCTCAAGATCAGGTAGCTGAAGAAGCTAATACACCAGAAGCTGCTGAAGCTGTTGAGCCCACTGATAATATATCAGTTCCTGCAGAAGAACTGGTAGAAGCTGTTGAACATCAAACAGAAGCAGTTGAATCTCAAACAGAAGCAGCAATTGAGTTTGTAGAAGCTGCCGAGTCTGAAGCAACAGCTGATGTGGTAGAAGCTGCAGAATCTCAAGCCGAAGAAGCAGTTGAATTGGTAGAGCCTGTTGTATCTCAGACAGAAGCAGCAGTTGAATTGGTTGAAGCTGCTGTATCTCAAACGGAAGCAACAATTAAACTAGTAGAAGCTGTTGAATCTGAAACAGAAGAAACAGTTGAACTGGTAGAAGCTGTTGAAGCTCAAACAGAAGCCACAGTTGAACTGGTAGAAGCTGTCGAATCTCAAACAGAAACAACAGCGGACTTGGTAGAAGCTGTCGAATCTCAAACAGAAACAGCAAACTTAGTAGAAGCTGCTGAAGCTCAAACAGAAGCAGTGGTCGCACATCCTGATGAAGAAACTGAGGAAGTTTCTGAACTAAACAATCTTGTAGCTAGAAATGATGCTCTACATCATGATACTGAAGCACCGATAGAGGCCTTAGAAGCACAGACAGACAGTCCAATAGAGGCCTCTGAAGCACAGACAGACAGTCCAATAGAGGCCTCTGAAGCACAGACAGACAGTCCAATAGAGGCCTCTGAAGCACAGACAGACAGTCCAATAGAGGCCTCTGAAGCACAGACAGACAGTCCAATAGAGGCTTCTGAAGCACAGACAGACAGTCCAATAGAGGCTTCTGAAGCACAGACAGACAGTCCAATAGAGGCTTCTGAAGCACAGACAGACAGTCCAATTGAGGCCTCTGAAGCACAGACAGACAGTCCAATTGAGGCCTCTGAAGCAGAAACAGGTGGCCAAACAGGGGCAATTCAAGTACGAACAGACAATACAATTGAAGCTATTGAAGCACAAACAGAACATGCAGTCGAGGCAATTGAAGCACAAACCGACTATGCAATTGAGGCACTTGAAGAACAGACAGACAGCCCAATAGAGGCAAATGAAGCACAAACTGAGAGTCCAATTGAGGCATCTGAAGTTGAAACCAATAATCCACAGACCAGATCTGAAGACGTGACTGATTACCCAGTAGAGGCATTTTTTGAAGGGGACACTGAAGCATCAGAAGTTGAAACTGTAGCTCCCGTAGAAGAAACAGCAGCCCTGATAGAAGCTCACATTGAAGCACTGGTAACTGCAGAGGAAGATACAACGGACTCTACCTTTCTAGCAAATGAAAGGACAGAAGTAGAGACAACAGAAACTTTTACTGAAGCTGCCGAAGAATTGCCAGAGGACTCAAATAATAATGAAAATGCCCATGTTATTGCAGAGGCACCAGAGGAAGCAAATCCCCATGCAGCAAACAACCAAGAGTCCAACAAAGAAAGTGATTCTCTTGGCTCGGTAAAAGTCAGTGTCAATGGAAATGAGTTTGTTAATCTCAAAGACAGTGCTGCAGAATCTGCCGAAGAAGACGTAGAAGCTGTGACAGAAGCATCAAACGCCGTTCAGCCTTCAAAAGAGGACAGTGAAAAGACAGAAGAATACTGGCTAATGATGAACAGTAATAATATAGAAAATGTAAAAGCCGAAGAGGCCGCAGGAGATCTGGATGAAAAAGAAACAGACGATGCTGCACTTAAAAGCGAATCACAACAAAGATTTAAATACCAGGGCTTGAGGAGAAAGAGGGCATCACTGACAGTGTAAGGCATTATGTGTCACACTACTTCTAAGGAAATATTACATACATCTTCCCACAGCTTCCTTAAAGCAAGACTAATGGACACAAATCTTATGATGGAAGAATAAAAAAAGGAAAATGACATGAATACTATGCCTGTGAAAATGCAAGGCATGACTGACATTAACAGCAGCTTCATCTCTGCAAGTATGAAGGAAATCTGGTGGATTTTCAAACTAATACAGTATTATATCCTCATATAGCAACAACTAATAAAACCTAAAGACATTTTATATCAATTGAAAAACTATTCTTCTGACAATACAAAATGAAGTCTCTGAAAATACTAGTGTAAACATCTCTTACACTGGTCAGGGCATTGTATAATACCGAGTACTTAGGCATAATCCGAAAGTTGAGATATTCTTTCAGAATATGCTTACAAAACCTGAAATGAACCTAGTCTCGGCAAAAATAAGTAGCATCAATAACAGCTGTAAGAGGCAAATTTTTTTTTTTTTACCTGACCTATTATAACAGTAATTTTTAAGAATTTTAAGAAAGGTGCAGCTTTCTGAATATATGCAGTGAAAAGTCATCTATAGCTTATTAGGCAAAGTAATCGGACAGAAAACAAAAAGGGCAAAATTAACTGATCCACAACATGCATCTAAACTGCTGTGGACAGTTCTGCATTTTTCTGAGAAGTGAGGTTTGATGAAGCTTGATAACTCAGACTTATTCAAAAAGCTGCACCACCAGCTTAGCAAATGTCATTGTAACAATATTTATGATTTTCATCTTTCCATACACTTCTTGTGAGTAATATACACCTATCAAGAGCTTTTAATTTTCTGCCAAATAAACATGGTCTGCAATTAGTGTATATATATATAAGCACCGCTATCTATATACATCAGCATAAGTTAAGTCTATACAAACTTTTACTACAGATGTAATCATAAGCGTTACTTTCATTACACGTTTTTCCAGTTCCGTTGTAGGTGCACACAATAGGCTAACATAATGTAAGACTCTTTCAACATCAAAAAGCCTTACATTTTTTTTGTAATACATGCTCAAACCATATTATCGTGTTATTAAAAATATTTCTATTTCTGTAATTTAATTTGTTTTAAATTACAGGAACTAGAGCTCTATCTTAATCCAGTTGGCTAAGGTTAGGTTACAAGTAGTGTGAATGAGTTTTTATGTATGAGTGCCAAGTTATGGAAATAAATTATTTATTACTCAAATCATTTGTTTCTCTATAAAAAAAAAGCTGAATTTATTACAGAAACACATGCGTCACAGCGTATGACGAGATATTTTGCATATAAATAAAGCATATAAAAGAAATTTCCTTTGATCTATACAAATAGACAATTGCAAAAATAACTACAGTATCTATATAATACTTTTATTTCGCGGAACTTTAAAATCATAATAGAGTTATGATTAGTCATTTACTAGGCTAATCCTTCAGTTCCTTCTAGTCAAAATGTTTGACTTGTAAATTGCGAATCTAATAAAGAAGGCTAGTCTCATGGCTGCTGGGCTAATTTTCAGATTCTTAATAGTCAGAGTTTAGCTTAAGAATGGAAAACCTAATACAGAAGGCTACTTTCTGCACCATCAACGTTAAGTATTGCATATCCACGGAAAAAAAATCTTTTAATGCTATAATTATTAGCTTCCAATGCCGTCTAACTTGAGTGGTCTGCATAAAGTTTAGTTAGAAAAGTGAAAAAAAAAATGGCTTTGGAAGAAAATTCAGGAAGCAACGAAATACTCTAGAAAAACACAGGATTGAAGAAATTCCGCATCTAAACAAATTTTGAAAGCTATGTGCGGCTACAGAACAGGAGAATTTCTCAAGTCATTCGTATCTAAAATTACTCTGCACTATTGTAGGGAAAGAAATCACCATTAATTAAACAACTTTCTTTTTTCTTTACCGTCTACTGCTGCACTAGATGTACGCTCGTTGGGAAATTAAAGAAGGCCTGTATCCACCATCAACGGATACCAGTTTAACTCTTAAGAAACAAAATATAAATCATAATTTACAGGTTTTATATAAATATATAAATAAATAAATAAATAATAATAATAATGAACCTTAAATAGAAGCTGCTAAAGCTAAAAAAAAAATAGCTACAACAGAATAGGTAAAAACTGTTAAATCTAAAACTAAAGCTGCAACTGAATTGCCAGAGGCTCCGAATTTCAAACAGGAACGGAAGGTGAATACGTAGATGCAGTCTATTCTCAAACACAAGTTGTAGCCTAATTGTCAGAAGCTGCTCAATCAAGAGCTGTTGAATCTCAAACAGAAGCTACGACTGAATTGCCAAAAGTTGCGGAAACTCGAAACAAACTACAGTTGAATAGGCAGAAGCTTACGAATCTCAAACGGAAGTTGCAGCGGAATCTGAAACCTAGGGTGCAGTTGAATTTGCAGAGCTGCTGAAGCTCAAACAGAAGTTGCAGTTGAACTAGCAGAAGTTGTTGAATCTCAAACAAACTAAAGTTGAATTGGTAGAAGCTGCTAAATCACTAGAGAAGCTACAGCTGAAATAGCCAAAGTGGCAGAATTATTCTTCTTTTTTTTTTTTTTAGATTCTCCACCCACGGATGGATGGAACAGGTCATGGAAGACCCATAGGGTGGTCGCCAGCCAGCACAGGTCCCAACCCCCCCACTGCAGTGCCCAGCCACAGCAGTAACCTCCCCAGTAAACAGCTTAAACTCTCTTACCTGGACGAGGCGCGATCCCTCGACCTCGCAAAATGCGAGGCCAGTGTGTTACCACTGTACTAGTCAGGAGGCTGATAGTGGCAGAATCACAAACAAATTACAGTTGAACTGGTGGAAGCTGTAGAATCTCAAACAAATGCTACAGCCAAACTGGAAGATGCAGGGTTTCAAACAGAAGCTACAGCTGATCTGGCAGAATCTGAAGAACCTCAAATAATAGCTAATGCCAAATTGGCAGAAGCTGCCAGTTCTCAAACAGAAGCTACAAATAAAATCATAAAAGCTGCAGAATCTATTGCAAAAACTACATCCAAATTGGTAGATGTTGCTGAATATCCACATCAGCTACAGCCAAATAGGTGGAAGCTGCAGGATCATAAAAAGAAGCTCAAACCAACCTGACTGAAGCTACAGAATCTCATTTAGAAGCTAAAAACAAACTTCCAGAAGCTGCAGAATTTAAAATATAAGGTGCAGCTAAATTGGCATATGCTAGTGAACCTCAGTCAGAAGATACAGATGAATTAGCAGAAGCAGCTGAATCCACAGAAACTATGTGAACTGGGATATCTACTGATTCTGAAAATGATGCTGTAGCTAAACTACAAAAGCTGAAGCTAAAGCAGAAATGCAGCTTATTAAGAAGAGCTTCCAAGTCTCAAACAGAAGTTGTAGCTAAATTGGAAGAAGCTGATGAATCTTAAAAGCAGATGTTATCCTATCTCAAAGAACACACAGCAAAATTGCAAGCTATTGCAACTCAAACAGAAGCTACCGAATTGGCAGCTGTTGCTAAATGTCAAATAGAAGCTACATCCTTGGCAGAAGCTACCAAATCTCAAAGAGAAGCTACAGCCAAACTGGCAAAGGCCCCTGAATCTCAAATAAGAGCTACAGTTGAATTGGCAGAAGACGCCGACTCTTAAGCAGACGCTACACCTGATTTGGAAAGGGAGAGTAAATTTCAAACACAAGTCATAGCCGAATTGGTAGAAATCGCTTAATCTCCAAAAGAAGCTATAGACAAATTGGCAGATGTTGCTAAATTATAACAGGAAATTTGGCAAAGGCTGCCACATTCCAACAGAGGTTACAGCCAAACTGGCAGAGGCTTCTGAATCTCAAATAAAGCTAAAATCAAATTGGCAAATCTCAACCGAAGGTAAAGTCAAATTGCAAGAGGTTGCTGAATCTTAACAGATGCTCCAGAAACATTGGCATAGGCTGCAGAACATAAGACAGAAGCTACAGTTGAATTGGCAGAAGCTGCACAAGCTCAAACAACAGCTGCAGCCAAATTGGAAGATGATGCCGAATCAGAAAAGGAAAAAAAAATCAGTAGATGCAGCTGAATCTCAAACAGAAGCTGTAGTTTAATACAAGCTGCCATAGCCTAAACAGAATCTTCAATTGAATTATCAGATGTTGTTGCATCTCACACAGAAGCAGCACCTGTACTGGCAGAAGCTGCTGAATCTAAAACAGAGGGTGCAGTAGAACTACTAAAAGCTAATGAATCTTCAACAGAGGTTACAAGCAAATAGAAAATTATTGAATCACAAACTGAAGCTACAGCCAAACTGGCAAATGCTGCCGAATCTCAAGATAGAAAGTACAGCCAAACTGGCAACTTCACCCGAATCTCAAACCGAAGCTACAACCAAATAGGTAGAGGATGCAAAGTCTCAAACAAACTACAACTAAACTGGCAGAGGCTGCTATATCTAAAACAAAAGCTACAGCCAAACTGGCAGAGGCTACAGAGTCTCAAAAGCTAAACCTGATTTGGCAGAGGTTGCTCACTCTCAAACAGAAACTAAACCTGATTTGGCAAAGGTTGCTCAATATCAAACAGAAGCTGCAGCCAAACTGGCAAAAGCTGCTGAATCTCATATAGAAGCTACAGCCTAATTGGCAGAAGTTACTGAATCTCAAACAGAAGCTACAGCCAAATTGGCAGGAGTTCCTGAATTTCGACAAAAGGCACAGCTAAACTGGCAGAATCTGCTGAAGCTCAACAGAAGCTACAACCAAACTAACAGAGGCTGCTGAATCCCAACATAAGCTACAGCCAAAACAACAGAGGCTGCCGAGTCTAAACAGAAGCTGAAGGCAAACTGGTAGAGAATGTTTAATCTCAACAGAAGCTGAAACCTAATTGGTAGAGGTTACTGAATCTCAACAGAAGTTACAGCTAAATTGCAAGAGTCTGATGACTTCCACACAGAATGAGTAGTCAGATTGGCAGAGGCTGCTGACCGTCAACAGAGGATGAAGCCAAACTGGCAAAGACTGCTGACTTTCAACAGATACTACAACCAAACTGGCAGAAGCTGCTGAATCTCAAACAGAAGCTACAGACACATTAGCAGAAGCTGCTGAATCTCAAACAGAGGCAATAGATGAATAAACAAAAACCTCAGGCGAATAGGCAATAGCAACTGAATCTCAAACAGAAGCTACGGCTGTATTGGGCATGACTGTCAATTAGACTGTAGCTACAGTTTGCGTTTCTCAGCCAAATTGGCCAAATTGACTGTCTTTGCTGAAGCTCAACAGAATCTTGTAGCTATTTGCTAGCAAATATATAATTTTAAGACCGTATATATTATAATCAAACTTAAAACAGAAACATTTATAAAAAATCAATATGCATGGAAGAGTAGAATAGTTGAGGGAGCTCTAAATACTTAAGGTCATACTGTTTAAAATGAAAAATCTTTCACTCAGGAAAACAGGGTTATTAATAAGACTGCAAGTTGAATAGCTAAGATAAACTTCAAAACCCCTAACACCTCCCTTTAATTGATGTTGCTTCCCGTTTCTCAGAATAGGTATTGGACGGGTTTGAGATCTCTCAACAGAATCCACTACAGGCACCAATACTATCGCTAAGTTGACTAGGGATGCTGAGAATCTCCAACCACCAGAAGAAATACAGGGTACCAATTCTTCATTATCAGCAATTAAAAGACCAGAATGCAAAACAAAAACTTTCACAAAACAATGTTTTTTTCCTAACTAGTTAGTATAAAAATTATATCTTCAGGTTTTAAAGTACTTATTTACCGAGCTCGATAATTTCTTTAACTGTTATTCACCATTTTAAGTTAAATGATCAAGTTAATGAGAACTCTGTTTTTATCTTCCAAAATATAGCATTATATATTGTGGACTATAGCTATATTTTCCTATTAACCATTCACGTTGTAGTGATGTTCCTTTTATATCGAATAAATATCGAATGAGTTCCGGTTTTACGTCATGGACTCCCTTTTCTACTAAGGGCTAGGACAGTTGCCTTCTTGCGAAGGACTTGTTTTGGCAGATGTAATCGTTACCCTGAGTGCATACCCTTGCTAACCTCAGACCATGACGGGGCGCGAACCCTCGACCTGACGTCTCGGAGTCTCGGACGCTACCGCTTGAGCCACGGTGACTACTGAATGAATATCGAATGAATACTAGCTAATACTTTAAGGCCTCATAATTGTACTTAATCGAGTACAGAAATTTACGATTCAAGTGAATAAATATATTCCATGACTTATGGAGCAAATTAAAATTACAAAAAGCTAAGATTGATAACATCATCGGAGTTTATACGAATCAATAAATATCAAGATATGGTCATGTGGCTAAATATATATATATATATATATATATATATATATATATATATATATATATATATATATATATATATATATATATATATATATATATATATATATTATATATATATATATATATATATATATATATATATATATATATATATATATATATACACACACACAATAAAGCATTAAACACTCGCAAACTACACACTAAATGCACGCAAACAGCCTCTTTGGCATAAATCATTTATACATCCCTGGTACAAGATATTAACGATATAAAGCACAAACAAAAGTAACTACAATTTTTACCACGATGCAAAAACGCTATGATGCAGTACGCCCTTACAGTGAAGAAAATCGTTTTCTATGATATTTACCAAAGAAAACGTTTACCATCAAGCATTAAAACTAATTTTCACGAACTATTTAAAATACTTTCTACAATAGCTTAAACTCTTTACAAAAGAGTCTACGGTATAAATATTTAATTTGTAAATGAGGAATAAATTATTGAATTAAAATAAATTTAAACAAGATATTGACGGCATACGCCAACAAATAACCTTTCATAATCAAATTTCTTCGACAGAATAAGTCGATGGGTGCGGTGACCTATTTCGATGAAAAAAAAAAATGTAGATTTCGAAGCTAAACTTTCTTCGACAAACGATTAGTGTGGTTTCCAAAACCTCAGTTTGACGATTCTGGACATTCCAAATTCTCGGTAATCACTTTTCGTGGTTCCAACAAAATAGGTCATAGTTGAATGAGCTATGCGATGCCTATAAACAATTCTCGGATGCGAGTAAACAGTAAGTTCTCAATTCTGTTTATTAGATATCTTGTTTATCAGAATCCATTTGGTAGTTTTAGCACACCTGTAAATCAAAATGCTCGTTAAAACAGAAATCTCAAATATTTCAGCGTGACATTAAACTACCAGAACTTATAGAAGAAGAAAAGAAAAAAATTATTTAAATCCCCAGTTGGCGAGGAAGTCTAATAATATTTATGCAATTAGGTCAGGTTTGTTTAGGGTACACAGATTAGTTAATTCCTGGTGTTGAAAGAAGTTGATGATTGAAAGTTTTTAAGGTGATGATGGATCGTTATTTTAAGTGGTTTTATTTAAGTATTTCGTATTATTATGTTTGTTGTGGGTGTAAAAGAAAATACATAAAAAATATTTGAAACTATACATATATGCAACTGACAATTATATGTATATGAAATTTGGCAAGTAATTGCATTCACTATAAAATAATTGAAGACCATACTTATAAAAAAAATTCTAGCAGTCAATTACAATTACGATAACAATAAAAAAAATCAATATTAAAATCTATGAATCGCTTGTACTGGATACCCGACAACAATATCTCTACATAAATATTGGCATTTAAAAATAAAAGAGCAACTATAACAGGTCTATATTTATATACCATGAAAATAAATAGGACTATTTGTTACTAAAACGTCCACAATTTCGTAACTAAATTAAGTTTCTATTCAATAAACTGCATAATCAACAACCATATCTATATAATTATATTAACTATCCTTGCTATCTACATAAAAGTGGCTTCTCTGCCACTTGAGGTCATTTTTAGTTATCTAAAAAGTGGCATCTCTGCCACTTGAGGTCATTTTTCGTTAAGTTGTAAGCATAACCACCACTTATTCGCAAATAACCAAATGTAGTAAGCAATGCTGAAAAATAATTATAATCATAAAAGCTAAAATTATTATAGCTTCTCTATACGTTCTAAGAATTTTTCTTTCTTTCATTGCATAGCCAATTCATTTCAACCAGAGAAAAATAAATGAAGCTTCTATTTGTATGCAATGGCACTGAAGATTTTCCTTATATATGGAAGAAGTATGTAGAGTCTTAAAGAATATTCAAAGTGAATAAATTTTCTTAAATTATACTGGCATTAAAAACAGAAACTTGTAGGTTTGTACAGTGGGGATATTGATATCCATGCCAAGTCAAAGTACATTAGCTTTTAATGATAGATATTTATGCCTATTCAATTTTAACTACCCTTATTGATTGATATATCTATAAACTCAAAGTAAATTATTTTTTATTGACTGATATTTATGCCATCTAAGAGTAAAGTACCACTTATTATTTAAGCCAAATCAAAGCAGAGTACTATTTACTGATAGTTATTTGTGCCAAATCAAAGCAGAGTACCTTTTCCATGTATACACAGATAAAGTATATTCAGTCATACGGTCTTGATACCAAACTTAATTCCTCTGATGACCTCTTTACTTCGTTAAATGAACTATAATGACAGATTTTCATCAATAGACTTAAAAACATACATTAACTTAATCCTCAAAAATAAGTATTTTTTTCTCTTATATGAGCAATAGTAGTAATTGAAGCGCTGGTCTATATAACAAGGGATGAGCAGTATGCCGCCTCTGAGCTATGCATCTTTGCTTAAATTGTCTCTCTTAATAACCGAGACTGACATTATTAAGACGAAAGAAAAAATAATGTCACTTCGAACATATCAAAGCTAAACATCCTTTCCGCGAGTGAAGAAGCGAACATGGCTGAAATTCTCATTTATACACACCGAGGAATAACATTAAACCTTATGCCGTAACAAATTTCTGTATTTTATAAAATGCATATTTTTAATATTACACCCGTCTCATCGATTATTTTACACTGTTTAAGAAGGCCTCGATATTTTGAGATTTTTGTTTTTTGAATGAATTTGACTTTCAAAAGCATTGTACATTGCTAGTTTTTAGGTTAAGCTAGGTTTAGGAAGTTATATTACGCTAGGTTAGCAGTAATTTCATAAAATTTTGAAGGTATGATTCATTTGAAATACACCATGGCCCGATTTCTTAAACAGTGTAACCCTAGGATACAATATTGTTAGTTAGCTAGACACACAAATGGATTTCATAAGCGCATCTGACGTGGTTTTCTGCATGGCTAGGATCCCCCCATGGGGAGATCCTAGCCATACACAGAACCGCGTCAGATGCGTTTATGAAATCCATTTGTATGTGTCTAGCTAACTAACAATATGGTATCCTAGGTTTACACTGTTTAAGAAATTGGGTCCATAACCCATATAGCAAACATATTCCACTACCAAAGGCAGAAGGGTGATGTGGTAAAAATTTACTCTAAGTATATATTGGCTTTAAGGCTACTTAGCTAATACTGTCTATAAAGTACGCAACTCATAATGCACATAACACACACCCCTGATAATGCTTATTACAAATTATTCTTAAGCAATAGTATATCAATCTATTCACGATATACTGGCAACTCCTCAAGTATATTTATTAATTACCATTTTGGATATAAAAATAAAAATCTAGCACTATAAAATTTTCTTTAAATATATGAATATAAACTAGGAAGAATAGAGATTACCTACTAGAAACAATCTCTTAAAACTAAAGGCCATACATATACATAACATAGAATGAATTAAAATATGTATGAAAACCTGAAATGCACCAAAAAAAAAAATCTTAAATTTCAATAGCAGCTATCTTAGTATAATATCAAGAAGCAGTATATATAACTTTTCAGGACGAATCTAGTTTTGGGTGATGCCGATATCACAAGAAATATCTATGGTAAGCCACAAACTCCATAAGCAAAAAAAAACAAACAAACAAAACATTCTTTGTATAAATCCTGTGTAACCTAAGTTATCAAACAACACTTATAAACAAACTTTTGCAATACAGATTACTAATCAAACACTCACAGTTCAGGGAGTTGGTCATTTACAACGTAACCCATATAAAATTTGCGGTCCTTAAACACAAAATGTGATTTTTCTTCGCGCCCAAACATACCAACCTTCTTCGAAGAGAGTTGAAAACTGTTTTTATGTTTAATACTTCAGTATCTCAGAAGAAAATTAGCCACAAACACTTCTAATATCAATAAAAATCAATTCTTAAATAATAATTATGATAATTTAAGGCTTAACGATATGTAAAGATAGATAGAGTAACAAACTATTTATTAACAGGGTAATGGTCAGTTAGCTTTCAAGATAATTAAAACTGAATATTAATACACACAGATCGTTCATACATACACACCAACAAACATGCATGAACAGCGGCAGTATTCAACTTTACAAGGGTGTGGCCGAGTCAAACCACTCACTCATTGAGAAGGTATGGCAATATATATTCATTTCC